>BPLR01016212.1:0-40082 GCA_021605095.1 Caerostris extrusa | reverse complement strand
CTTCATCGCATGGCTAGTTAAAAATGAAGATCAAATAATAATTTAATCTCATTTGAGTAACTTTTAAAACGTAAAAACATTGTACTTGATGCAAAAACTACGCCGTAATCTAACGTTTATATATATTTCCTGTTTATTGACAGCTGCTTTTATAAAACAGCATCAAAATTAAAAAGATATATTTAAAAATCAATATTTAATTTTAATTTAATAAGATCTCAATAATTGTATATCCGGATACATTCATTCAATTTCATCCATGAAACAAAATGGAGTAAAAAAAAAAATTAGTATAAATTCATTTTACTCAATAACTCTTGCACGCATCATTTTACCCCCCTGGATGTAAATTACCGTCTTATCACATTAAAAACATTGTAATTCTTGAAGCAAACTACTATCTTATTTAAACAGAGTTAGAATAATTATTTTATTGACAGATTGTTTATTAAACAAAGCATCTAATTTCCCTGCAATTAATATTCAAAACCAATGTTTAACCCTTATAATTTAATAAAATTAAATAATTAATAATATGTCCTTCACATTAATAATAGAATTAATAGTATATTCGACACATCATTTCAATTTTTTCGCATGGCCAGCTGAATCAAAAAGGTAAAATAATTTGAATTGATTTTCCTTATTTCAAAACCCATTTATAAGATTAAATAATATACCAATTTTATCTACCATTTACATTCAAAACCAATATTTAATTTTATAATCTAATAAAGGAAAATGAAATTCTTTCGTTTGACCACTTACTTTTTTAAGTTAAATTAAAATCTTTTAATAAAAACTTACATTTTCTTAGAAGAATGTTACATAAAACAATTAAAAAAATTATAAATATAAAAAATAATCATTAAACCTTTATAAATATAAAAAAAGTAAGGAAAAAGTGAAAAATATTGAATCATAATTTATCACATTTTATTTTTCAGGCAAATTACAATTTAATACGGAACATATCAAATCATAACATATTACTTGCGAATTTCGTTTGGTTTTTGAATTTTGCGATTGGTATTAATAGATTTGGATATCAGAATATGTTAATAAATTTAAATAGTATATACTTGTTTGCAATAAATTTATAAAATTTATTTTGTTAAATTAGAAATTTGCTTAAGCAGAAAATTTTTTCTACCTAATTTCACCAAAAATATGTATTTAAAATAATTTCACTCATCAGAAAAGAAACCATTTAATATCTTCTTAATAATTTGATTTTCTGCTTTCATAAACATTTTTTTTGTTTTTGTTTTTAAAAAAACAAATATAAAAGCTATCGAATTGCATTAAAAATTTCTACAGATGAAATAAAAAAAAATCATACAACTTACCAAAGATGGCAGAAATCTGCAAGGATGCACGACATCTAATCAAGAATTCATTTAAAAGACAGACAGTTTTTTTTATGAACGGTTCATCGTTGAACACGTGGCTCCGGAGACCGGATGATCAGGAACGAACGGACCGAATGTCCGGGAACGTGGTCGGGAGAAGCGACGTTTGGGAACATCCAGAGATGCAACTCCCGGAAAGAACCGGAGGATACTTCCGCGCCTGCGCACGCTCCTTAATCCAACCTTCGCATTCAACAATGGCTTGTTACCTGAGACATTCATGTAAAGAGGTGATTCCACTATTTTAACATTCATGTCAAAAGTGTTCAAAGGAAATCATTTCAGCAGCATAACGCTCACGATTAATCAAACAACCTTCATGATTAATCAACAATATTATGAAATAACATTCATGGTTAATCAACAATATTATGAAATAACATTCATGATTAATCAACAATATTATGAAATAACATTCATGATTAATCAACAATATTATGAAATAACATTCATGGTTAATCAACAATATTATAAAATAACATTCATGATTAATCAACAATATTATGAAATAACATTCATGATTAATCAATAATATTATGAAATAAATAACATTCATGATTAATCAACAATATTATGAAATAACATTCATGATTAATCAACAATATTATGAAATAACATTCATGATTAATCAACAATATTATGAAATAACATTCATGGTTAATCAACAATATTACAATATTACCAAAGACAAAAATGTGATAAAATCAACAGTCAACGATTAAATGAAAAATAAACTTTTCAAATTTAAACTTCAGAATTAAAATATGATACGCTTATAGAATAATTCAAATGGCGTTTACTTCTTTGGTATTAAATTTGTATAGTTGTAATCGAAAGGAAATAAAATTCTTATTAAATTTATAACAAGCAATTCATAATAATATAATTTAATTTCCTCTAGTAATTGATATTTTGATGGCCAATTGGCTAGCACTTTTTGCCGTTGGCAGCACAGGCTCGAATCATGGTGGTGGCATGGATGTTATGAGTGGTCGGAATCCCACGTTAAACTGTCTCGATCCCGGTATAATTAGATTAAAGTGTGCAAAAAATGACCATAGAGAGGCAAAAACCTAATCTAATCCCTAGTAATTGAATTTTTGTGTATGCCGTGCAATTTTTATTGCAAAAAAAAATTATAAAATATTGATAAAGATTTGAGAAGTGTAATTTAATTAGGAACGTGGGAAACTAATTTATTGGGGTCTGATGGCCGAGTGATTAGCGCTCACAATGGTGCTCGGTGCTTGGGGTTCGAGGCCCGGTTGTGCCATGAATATTTGTAGTAGTTCGTAATCCACTATGAACAATAGAACCCGGTCTAATATGACTGTTGAGCGTTGGGCTGACAACCCTACCAAGTAAAAAAGGAAACATCTCCTGTCTCGACATCTGCCAGTTGGCAGACGGCCTTGGCCCACCATGAGGCTCTGTTGCGTCAATGAAGAAGAAGAACCGATTTAATAATTACCATTTGCTGACTAAACATAAAGATATAATCTGCTAACATAGAGATTACAACAACTCATTTTTTAATACGACTCTTAAATTTGGGAGGGAAGAGAAGAGTTTGATTTAAACTAAAGGGTTCGGCTCAAAATTATAAATTTTTTTTGAAAAGCATGTGCAATAAAGTATGGAAGCGAAGTTGGAAAGTCTTACAGGTAAATATATAAATTTTTAATACAGTGAGGGTACTTAGAAATACATTATAAGAATAAATAATGATACATATGGAGTCTACAGATTACTCTGGCAGATTTCAGATATGCCGATTGTTCATGATTTTTTGAAGGAAGGGCACTTTTCATAATTAATTAATTTTATTTAATTAATTATTTTTAAAAAATTGAAATCCATTAAAAAAGATAACATCAGAGACGAAACGTTTCGCATGTTCCGTGAACAATCAGTGAAGGAGTGGGAAAGGGTCATTGCTTTTACTACTTGTTAACTATTTTTTAAAATTAGCTCAGTAATTGTGTATCGCATGCTAGAAAATCTGGAAAAATCTTCACCATTTTCAACAATATCTCCTTTAAGGTGTCACACTCCCCTGATTTCTGAGTAATGGCTATTCATACCTCTAGCGGATTCGAACTGTGCCCTTTTATATAACATTGTCTGCTCACAATACCATCTGGTAAACTAGTCTGACAGTAATCGACTGCATTGTTAAAAACAATGATATTTCTTAAAAAAGAAAAGTTTGTGAGAAGTCATTTCTTCTAGGTGTTTTGTCTTTATATTTATTAAAATAAAAATGTGATAATGATCTTTATAATAATATTATTTTTGCTGAACATCGATGTAGTGCATAGAGTTCCACTGAAATATGTCATGAGAAACCCAACAGGAAGGCCGATAAAGGTTGGAAATATTCTGGAAATGGTATTAAACGCAACTTACCCGCATTTAAGTGCTGTCAGGCAGCTAGAGTTTTGATGAAAAACACAAGGTGCCCAAAATGTCTCTTAACAATTTCAAAAATTTGTTACAAAGAAAAATGAAAAGACAGATAAGTGAAAATTATCGTAAATGAGAAGTATGTATTTAAGTTTTTCCTCATTTAATTTCAGTTTTATTTCATTTACTACATCTATGTATGGGTTCATTAGTTGCACATAGCTAATCAAGATGGTACTCGATTTCTTGCCATGTTCAATATATTCTCATCATTGATGGGAAAGTCGTCAGTGATCTTTTGCTCTAGAGTAATGATGTCCCGTACATTTATTTGTTCAACACATGGCATTTTTAACATAGTCCTGGAAATCTCTGTACACATGCTAAACTCCTCACCCTAGATTTCTTGTTATGGGACCAGTAGTACTCGAATTCCTTTTAAAGGTACGGGGCGTGAATCTTCTAAAGTAGAAAATCACTGATTGGGGATAGCCACTATTGATGAGGAAAGCGAACATGCCAAGTACTCGAGTAGCAACTTGATGTGCTTCGTGCAACATATACATATATATTAAATTAAATTAAAGATAAAATTAAATGATGAGAAAAATTAAATATACATGTTTCATTTTGTAATCATCTTTCATTTGCCTCGATAAGAAATTTCTGTAATTGCAAAGATACTTTATGGAAAATTTGAATTTTATACATATTGTCACAATCATCATGCAGCTTTTTCGTGTTTGCAGTAGTCTGATGGCCAATTGGCTAGATCTCTGGCCTTTGGTACCCCAGGCTTCAAGTTCGAATTCTGGCAATGGCATCAATGTTTATTGGGGGCTCAAAATCCACGTAAACTATAGATAACGGTCTAATTAGCCTAAAGTGTGAAAAAAAAATGTATCTTCCAAACAAATGCAAGTAAAAGTACATACAAACAGTACCAACCGTACCAAAAGACGTACAAACCAAACCTTCGTTTCTGAATACAAAAACTGCAATGGAAAAAAGTATTTATTTAAGTGCGTGTTTACAATAAAAACTTGACCACAGTACCATTCTGGAACAGACTCATCTTACTAAAATAATGCTTCCAGTTAAATGTGTTTACGCAAATTTTCCAGTTTCGAAAAGCAAAATCTGAACGTATGCAATATACTGAATGCATAGTTAATAGTTTATCAGATTAGTTTATATCTGATCAAGATAGATTTTCATTTAAATCATTCCAGCATTCGTTTTCGATCCTTACATAATTACAAATTTGGCTCAAACCATTCCATTCACCTTTAAAGGAATTGACATCACGCCAGAAAAAAAAATTAACAAAAACAATTAAGTTAAAACCAGACTCAAACATCCACGAAATGTTAAGTTTGTGTCTAAGCAGCGTGCCACAAATTGGTGGTGAGCTTGGAACTGGGACGCGTGCGAAGAAGTATCACCCAATTAGAAGAACAAACTGTAACGAAGCTGTGTTTTAACTCCCCCAAATCACTCAGAGGGTGTGCTCTTCTTCAATGCATAAACCTGGGAAATAGGTCCCCCAGGTGCCATAAAGAATCTCACTTACTGAGGAATGGCAGTCGTGTTTAAATGTAATGGATTTGGCTTTTCTTCTCTTCGATACCAAAGGTTTATATGGATGGCACGAAAAAAGGTCTCTGATGGGTTTAATTTTCCTTACGCACCAAGGGATGTTATGAAGTGCTTGCGCCTCATTTATACGTATAACAAGGAGAAGTTTGTTTTCCGTTGGCTTTGTAGTGATGAATGTCTTTTGGTTTAAGTTAGGGATTTTGAGTTAGTGTTTTTGAGTCTCTCTCTTGTATTAAATAATTAAAAGATTATTTTTCCCCAAATACAGTTTGATTTTAGAATAATTGATTTTTAATAAAACTGAAAATATGCTTTATTAGAATTACGTTCATTACGTTTTTATCCTGATCTTGTTTTATTTTTATTATAGAAGTGAAGAATGAATTTTACCATTCATTATTACACATTAGAATTTGAATCATATTCCATGAACAATCCCTGAAAAGCAATGGAAAGGGTTATTTGCTTTACAAATTAACCTATTAATTAATATATTAAATTAGCTAAGTAATTGCGGACCGCATGTTAGAAAACCTGATTAATGATATCCCCTACATTTGTCAAACACACGATATTTTTAACATTGACCTGGATACCTCGCACACATGCTGAACTCCCCATCCTGTATTTTTGCTATGTGGCGACTGGTACTAGAATTATTTTTAAAGGTGCGGGACGTGAATCTCCTAAAGTAGAGGATCACTAATTGAGAATTACCACCACTGATGAGGAAACCGAACATGCCAAGAAATCGAGTACCACTCTTATGCGCTTTGTGCAACATATACAGATGGATTAAATTAATTTAAAAATAAAATTAAATTATGAGAAAATTAGATATACACGTATCATTTTGTAATCATCTTTTCATTTGCCTCTAAAAGAAAATTTTGAAATTATGAAGATACTTTATGGAAACCCCTGAACTTATACACATTTTATAATCATCATCGAGTCACTTCATTTCTGTAGCGGCCTGATGGCCAATCCGCTAGCACTTTGGACTTTGATACCACACGCTTCAGTTCGAATCCTGCCAGTGGCTTGATGCTGTTCTAATTAGCCTATAGTGTACAAAAATTCATCGTACCTTCAAAACAAAAGTAATTAAATGTATGTACAAACCAAAGACGTAACAAGAATGCAAGCAGTACCAAAAGAGTGCAAAAGAGTACCAAAGAGTGCAGCAGTACAAACCAAATCGTCGTTTCTGAATACAATAGCTGCAACGGAAAATATTTATTATAGAACATGTTTACAATAAAACTTAAAAAAGCGCAGTTCTGTAACATACATTGTTTCCTTATTAGAATAATACTTCCAATTAAATTTGTTACAAAACTTCCAGTTCAGATAAGCAAAATCTGTAAATGTGCAACATACTGAACGCGTAGTTATAAACTGTTAATTTGATGAAGATAGGTTTTCATTTAAATTATTCAAGCATACGTTTTAGTTACTTAAATAATTATAAATTTGGCTCAGACAATTCCATTAACCTTTTTGAGAATTGACATCACGCCAGAAAAAAATTTAATAAAAACAATTAAGTTAAAACAAAACTCAAAACCTCCACGAAATGTTAAGTTTTGTGTCTAAGCAGCGTGCCACATATTGGTAGTGAGCGCGGAGCTAACTGGGACGCGTGCGAAGAAGTATCCCCTAATTAGAAGAACTAACTGTAACGAAGCTGCGTTTTAACTCCCCAAATCACTCATAGGGTGTGCTTTTCCTCGTGCATAAACCTCGGAATTAGGTCCCCCGAGTGCTATAAAGCTCCTCACTTGCTGAGGAATGGCCGTCGTGTTTAAATGTAATGGATGGGCTTTTCTTCTCTCTGGATACCAAAAGCTTATGTGGATGGCACGAAAAAGGTCTCTGAAGGGTTTGTTCTCTTTATGTACCAAGGGATGTTGTGAAGTGCTTGTACTTATTTTATATATAATATAACAAGGTGAAGTTTTTTTTCCGTTAGCTTTGGTAGTGAAGAATGTCTTTTGGATCAAGTTACAGATTTTGAGAGTGATTTTGAGTCTTTCCTTATTAAATGATTAAAAGATTATTTATCCTCAAATACAGTTTGGGTGTCAGAAAACTGCTTTTTAATAAAAATCAAAAAGATGGTTTGTTAGAATTAGTGGTGAATAAGTTTTTATTTTGATCTTATTTATTTTTTGTTATAGAAATTGAAATACAAAATTTCACCATTCGTAAAATTTTTTCACATTAGAATCAGAATCATGCTCCATGAACAATCTAAGAAAAGCAATGGAAAAGTTATTTAACTTATTAATTAATATATTAAATCAGCTCGGTAATTGCGTATCGCATGTTAGAAAACCTGATTAATGATGTCCATATTTGTTCAACACACGATATTTTTAACATAGCTCTGGATACCTCGCACACATGCTGAACTCCCCATCCTAGATTTCTTGCTGTGGGGCCACTAGTACTGAATTCTTTTTTAAGGTACGGACGTAAAACTTCTAAATAAGAAGATCACTAATTGAGGATTGCCGCCATTGATGAGGAAAGCGAATATGGCAGGAAATCGAGTACCATCTCGACATGTGCTATGTATATGCAACATATCACGCAACATATACATATGTATTAAATTAAATTAAAATTAAAATTAAATGACGAGAAAAATTAAATATGCACGTCTCATTTTATAAACAACTTTTCAATTGCTCTATAATAAATTTCTGAAATTGCAAAGAGACTTTATGGAAACCCTGAACTTTATACATATTGTTACAATCATCATCGTGTATCTTCATTTCTGAAGTAGCCTGATGGACAATTGGCTAGTGCTCTGGCCTTTCATACCATACGCTTCAAATTAGAATGGTCCTGGTGATTGCATGGATGTTTATTAGTGATTCAGAATCCACGTTAAACTGCACGTCCTGGTCTAATTAGCCTAAAGTGTGCAAAAAAATTATAGTAAAGACACAAACCGAACCTCCGTTTCTGAAAGCAGTAACTGCAATGGAAAAGTATTTATTTGAGAACATCTTTACAATAAGACTTGAACACAGTACAATTTTGGAACATGTATTATTTCCTTACTAAAATAATACTTCCAGTTAAATTGGTTAGAAATCTTTCCGTTCAGATTTGCAAACTCTGAAAATATGCAATATACTGAAGGCATAGCTATAAACTATTAATTTAATCAAGATAGATTTTCATTTAAATTATTCAAGCATCCCTTTACGTTCCTTAAAATAATCAAAATTTTGACTCAGGCAATTCCATTAACCTTTCGAGAAATTGACATCAAGACCGAAAAAAAATTAATAAAAACAATTAAATTAAAACAAGATTCAAATCCTCCACGAAATGTTAAGTTTGGGTGTGCAAGCAGCATGCCACACATTGTTGGTGATCGTGGAGCTAACTGGGACGCGTGCGAAGAAGTATCACCTAATTAGAAGAACAAACTGTAACGAGGCCGGGTTTTAACTCCCCAAATCACTCATAGGGTGTGCTTTTCCTCGTGCATCAACCTCGGAAATATGTCCCCGGAGTACCGTAAAGCTGCTCACTTACTGAGGAATGGCCGTCGTCTTTAAATGTAATGGATGGGCTTTTCTTCTCTCGTTACCAAAGGCTTATATGGGATGACACGAAAAAGGTCTCTGAAGGGTTTAGTTTTCCTTACGTACCAGGGATGTTGTGAAGTGCTTGAGCCTTATTTTATACATTTAACAAGGAGAACTTTGTTTTCCATTGGCTTTGGTAGTGAAGAATGTCTTTTGGATTAAGTTAGGGATTTTGAGTTAGTGTTTTTTCAGAGTCTCCGTATTAAATAATTAAAAGATTATTTATCCCCAAATACAGTTTTTTTTTGTTTTACAGAACAACTGCTTTATAATAAAATCGAAAATATGACCTGTTAGAATTATAATCAATAAGTATTTTCCCTGATCTTATTTATTTTTTATTATAGAAATTGAAATAAAAATTTTACCATTCGTATTACACATTAGAATAATGGCCGAAAAGCAATTTGTAAGGATTATTTGCTTTACTAATTAAATTAATTAACACATTGAATCTGCTCAGTAATTGCGTTTCGCGTGTTATAAAACGTGATTAATGATGTCCCGTACATTTGTTCAACACACGATACTTTTAACATAGCCCTGGAAACCTCGTATACATGCTAAACTCCCCATTCTAGATTTCTTTCTATGGGACCATTAGTACTCGAATTCTTTTTAAAGGTACGGGACGTGAATCTTCTAAAGTAGAAGATCACTGATTGGGGTTTGTCACCTTTCATGAGGCAAGCGAACATGGCAAGTAATCGAGTACCATCTTTATGTGTCATGCAACATATACATGTACCATCTTTATGTGTCATGCAACATATACATATATATTAAATAAAGTTAAAATTAAATGATGAGAAAAATTAAATATGCGTGTTTCATTTTGTAACCATATATTCATTTGTCTTTGTAATAAATTTTTGAAATTGTAGATAGACGCTATGGAAACACTGAACTTTATAAATATTGTCCCAAACATCATCAGTCCCAAACATCATCATTGTCCCAAACATCGAGTCACTTCGATTCTGAAGTGACCTGATGACCAACTGTCTACTGCTCTGATCTTTGATACCACAAGATTTAAGTTCAAATCTTGCCGGTGGCATATACGGTGGGGTTATTAATGGTTCAGAATCCACGTTAAGCTGTACATCAGTGTCTAATTAGCCTAAAGTATGAAAAATAATCGTACCTTCAAAGCAAACGTAAGTAAACGTACATACAAACGAAATACGTACAAACAGTAATAACCGTACCAAGAGACGTACAAATCAAATCTTCGTTACTGAATGCAGTAACTGCAATGAAAAATTATTTATTTGAGAGCATGTTTATAATAAAACATGAACACAGCACCATTCAGGAACAGCGGTTGTTTCCTTATTAAAATAATACTTCCAGTTAAATTTGTTGCAAATCTTCCAGTTCAGATTAACAAAAAAAGAAAATATATATACCGAATGCATAGTTATAAACTATTAATTCGATCAAGATAGATTTTCATTTAAATTATTCAAAAAATCCCTTTTCGTTCCTTAAATAACTATAAATTTGGCTCAAACACTTCCATTAACCTTTAGAGGAATTGACATCAAGCCAGAAAAAAAAATTAATAAAAACAATAAAGTTAAAACAAGACTCAAGCCCTCCACGAAATGTTACGTCTGTGTCTAAGCAGCGTGTCACACATGGGTAGTGAGCGTGGAGCTAACTGGGAAGCGTGCGAAGAAGTATCACCCAATTAGAAGAACAAACTGCAACGAAGCTGCGTTTTAACTCCCCCAAATCACTCATAGGGTGTGCTCTTCCTCGTGCATCAACCTCGGAAATAGGTCCCCCGAGTACCATAAAACTCCTCACTTGCTGAGGAATGGCCGTCGTGTTTAAATGTAATGGATGGGCTTTTCTTCTCAAGATACCAAAAGGCTTACTATGTGGATGGCACGAAAAAGGTCTCTGAAGGGTTTTAGTTTTTCTTACGTACCAATGGATGTTGTGAAGTGCTTACGCTTATTTTATACATTTAACAAGCAGAAGTTTGTTTTCCGTTGTCTTTGGTAGTGAAGAATGTCTTTTGGACCAAGTTAGAGATTTTGAGTTAGTGTTTTTAAGTCTCTCTCGTATTAAATCATTAAAAGATTATTTTTCCCAAATACAGTGTGGTTTCAGAATTGATTTTGAATAAAATTGAAAATATGCTTTGTTAGAATTATGATCAATAAGTTTTTATCCGGATCTTATTTATTTTTTATTATAGAGATTGAAATACAAATTTTACCAATCGTATTACACATTCGAATCAGAATCATGTTCCATGAACAATGCCTGAAAAGCAATGGGAAAGGGTTATTTACTTTATTAATTAACTTATTAATTAATATATTAAGTTAGCGCAGTATTAGCGTATCGCATGTTAGAAAACCTGATTAATGATGTACCGTACATTTGTTCAATACAAGATATTTTTAACATACCCTGGATACCTCGTACACTTGCTAAAACTCCCACCCTAGATTTCTTGTTGTGAGACCACTAGTACTGGAATCCTTTTTAAAGGTAAGGGACGTGAATCTTCTAAAGTAGAAGATCACTGATTGAGGATTACCGAGCGTTGATGAGGAAAGCGAACATGCCAAGTACTCGAGTACCAACTTGATGTGCTTTGTGCAACATATACAGATGGAATAAATTAAATTAAATGACGGAAAAAATTAAATATACACGCCTCATTTTATGATCATCTTTTCATTTGCCTCTATAAGAAATTTTTGAAATTATAAAGATGCTTTATGGAAACCCTGAACTTTATACATATTGTTACAATCATCATCTAGTCTCTTCATTTCTGAAGTGGCCTGTTGGCCAATTTGCTAGTGCTTTGGCCTTTCATACCATACGCTTCAGGTTAGAATTCTGATGGTGACATGGATGTTTATTAGTGATTCAGAACCCACTGTTAAATAGTAGGACCAGGTCTAATTAGCCTAACGTGTGCAAAAAATTGTAGTAGAGAGACAAACCATACCTCCGTTTCTGAAAGCAGTAACTGCAATGGAAAAATATTTATTTGACAGCATGTTCACATAATTAAAGTTAAACACAACACAATTGTGGAACAGGGATTGTTTCTTTTATTAAAATGATACTTTCCAATTAAATTTGTTACCCATCTTCTATTTTCAGAGCAGCAACATCTGAAAATCTGAAAATATACTGAATACATAGTTATAAACTATTACTTTCATGAAGATAGATTTTCATTTTAATTATTCAAGCATTCGTTTCGTTCCTTAAATGATTACAAATTTAGCTCAGACAATTCCATTAACCTTTAGAGGAATTGACATCACGCCAGAAAAAAATTAATAAAAAAACAAGTTAAAACAAGATTCAAAAACCTCCACGAAATGTTAAGTTTGTGTCTAAGCAGCGTGCCACACATGGGTAGTGAGCGCAGAGCTAACTGGGACGCTTGCGAAGAAGTATCACCTAATTAGAAGAACAAACTGTAACGAAGCCGGGTTTTAACTCCCCAAATCACTCATAGGGTGTGCTCTTCCTCGTGCATCAACCTCGGAAATATGTCCCCGGAGTGCCGTAAAGCTTCTCACTTGCTGAGGAATGGCCGTCGTGTTTAAATGTAATGGATGGGCTTTTCTTCCCTCGATACCAAAGGCTTAGTATATGGATGGCACGAAAAAAAGGTCTCTGAAGGGTTTAGTTCTGCTTACGCAACAAGGGATGTTGTGAAGTGCTTGCGCTTATTTTATACATGTAACAAGAAGTTTGTTTTCCTTTGGCTTTGGTAGTGAAGAATGTCTTTTGGATTAAGATAGAGAACTTGAGCTAGTGTTTTTGAGTCTCACCGTATAAAATGATTGAAAGATTGCTTTCCCCAAACCTTTTTGGTTTCAGAATAATTGATTTTTTAATAAAATCGACGATATGCTCCGTTGGAATTATGATCAATAAGTCTTTATGCTGATTTTATTTATTTTTTATTGTAGAAATTGGAATAATAAATTTTACCATTCGTATTACACTTTAGAATCAGGATCTTGTTCCACAGTCCCTGAAAAGCAATGGGAGAGTGTTATTTGCTTTACTAATTAAATTAATTAATATATTAAATCAGCTCAATAATTGCTTAAACCTAATTGCATGTTAGATAACCTGATTAATGATGTCCCGTACATTTGTTCAACACACGTTATTTTTAACATCGTCCTGGATACCTCGTACATATGCTAAACTCCCTATCTTAGATTTCTTGCTATGGGGCCACTAGTAATCGAATTCTTTACGTACAGGATGTGAATCTTCTAAAATAGACGATCACTGATTCAGGATTTCCACCATTGATGAGGAAAGCGAACATGCCAAGTACTCGAGTACCAACTTTATGTGCTTCACGCAACATATACATATGTATTAAATTAAATTAAAATTAAATTAAATTCTGGGAAAAAATTAAATGTATACGTCTCATTTTATGACCATCTTTTTAATTTGCCTCTATAAGAAATTTCTGAAATTGTAAAGAGACTTTTAGAGACACTGATCTTTATACACATTGGCAAAATCATCATCGAGTCTCTTTCGTTTTTGAAGCGGTCTGATGGCCGATTGGCTAGTGCTCTGACACTCGGTATCACAGGTTTCGGGTTCGAATCCCGGCGAAGTCACGGATGTTTTGTAGTGATTCGGAATCACCTTTAAAATGTAGGTACCTGTCTGTTTAGCCCTTGCGTGCACCAGATGATTGTAGTGCGACATATCAAACTATCGTCAGTAGCCTAGGCATCAATTTCGAAACCTGGTGGGGGACATAGATATTTATTACTTGTTCGGATTTCATATTAAACTGAATTTTCTGTTTAATTAGCCTAAAGTGCGTAAAAAAATGACAAACAGTACCAAAGACGTACAAACCAAACCTTAATTTCAGAATGCAATAATTGCAATGGAACAGAATTTATTTGAGAGCATGTTTACAATTAAACTTGAATACATTACAATTCTGAATAGGGATTGCTTCAATATTAAAATAATACTTCCAATTAGATTAGTTATAAATTTTTCTGTTCAGATTAGCAAAATTTGAAAATATACAATATACTAAATGCATATTTATAAACCATTAATTTGATCAAGATAGATTATTTAAATTATTCAAGCATTCGTTTTCGATCCTTTAATAATTATAAATTCGGCACCAACAATTCCATTAACCTTTAAAGAAATTGACATGACGCCAAAAAAAAATAATAATAAAAAAACAATTAAGTTAAAACAACTCCACGAAATCTTAAGTTTTATCTAAGCAGTGTGCCACAAATTGGTAGTGAACGTGGAGCTCACTGGAACGCTTGCGAAGAGGTATCACCCAATTAGAAGAACAAACTGTAACGAAGGTGCGTTTTAACTCCCCAAATCACTCATAGGGTGTGCTCTTCCTCATGCATAAACCTTGGAAATAGGTCTCCTGAGTGCCA
This sequence comes from Caerostris extrusa, assembly GCA_021605095.1. Lineage (NCBI taxonomy): Eukaryota > Metazoa > Arthropoda > Arachnida > Araneae > Araneidae > Caerostris > Caerostris extrusa. The sequence goes on along the minus strand of BPLR01016212.1, from coordinate 25,601 downwards.
TAAAGCTCCTCACTTGCTGAGGAATGGTCGTCGTGTTTAAATGTAATGGATGGGCTTTTCTTCTCTCGATACCAAGGGCTTATATGGATGGCACGAAAAAGGTCTCTGAAGGGTTTAGTTTTCCTTACGTACCAAGGGATGTTGTGAAGCGCTTGCGCTTATTTTATACATGTAACAAGAAGTTTGTTTTCCGTTGGCTTTGGTAGTGAAGGATGTCTTGGATTAAGTTAGAGATTTTGTGTTAGTGTTTTTGAGTCTCTCCGTATTAAATCATTAAAAGATTTTTTTCCCAAAATACAGCTTGGTTTTCAGAACAATTGCTTTTTAATAAATTCAAAAATATGCTTTATTAGAATTACGATCAATAAATATTTGATGGTCATCTTATTTATTGTTTATTATACAGAGGGAAGTATCAATTTTACAATTCGGATCTCACATTAGAATCAGAACTATGATCTTTAATTCATCGCCAAAGTCACAATATAATAACATCTTTATTATTGCCATTAAAAATGTCCTCACTCTTATTCATTTTTAAGAAATATAATGGGAAATAAATGCAATCTGCCATAAACAATCCATAATAGGCAGATACTTGGCCATCGTTTGAATAATAGACGTTTGGTTTGTAGCTCGACTGACATTTTGTGCACACTTTAGGCTAAACAGACCGGGACCTACAGTTTAAAGTGGAAGCCGAACCACTAACAAAAGCCCATGCCCTTACCAGTATTCGAACCTGAAGCCTGTTATATCAAAGTCCATAGCGCTAGCCAATTAGACACCTGGTCATTGGTTACTAGAAGACATGGATACAAATGTCTGTAGAACGATATGAAATCGAGATAGACTGATTGTTGCTAGATATCAAGAGTGAATTCTCGGGTTTGCTTTAGAATAATGTAAGATCATCTAAAATATTGATTTTAGCCCAAAATTAAAAATTAATTTTTAGCTCTGAAAAGATACTAATATGAGATATACACAGGATTCTGTGATTGTACTCGGGATAATCCGTTATTTGTTTTAATTCTCCTAAACTAATTCCTGGTCAGTTTATCCATTATAGTACAAATAGATCAAATTTCTGAATTATGAGTAAGCATTTGTATCACTACATTTGATCGTTATTCTGAATTATGAGTAAACATTTGTATCATTTTGATCGCTATTCTGAATTATGAGTAAACATTTGTATCACTACATTTGATCGCTATTCTGAATTATGAGTAAACATTTGTATCACTACATTTGATCGCTATTCTGAATTATGAGTAAACATTTGTATCACTACATTTGATCGCTATTCTGAATTATGAGTAAACATTTGTATCACTACATTTGATCGATATTCTGAATTGTGAGTAAACATTTGTATCACTACATTTGATCGATATTCTGAATTGTGAGTAAACATTTGTATCACTACATTTGATCGTTATTCTGAATTATGAGTAAACATTTGTATCACTACATTTGATCGCTATTCTGAATTATGAGTAAACATTTGTATCACTACATTTGATCGCTATTCTGAATTATGAGTAAACATTTGTATCACTACATTTGATCGCTATTCTGAATTATGAGTAAACATTTGTATCACTACATTTGATCGCTATTCTGATTATGAGTAAACATTTGATCACTACATTTGATCGATATTCTGAATTGTAAAACATTTGTATCACTACATTTGATCGATATTCTGAATTGTGAGTAAACATTTGTAACTACATTTGATCACTATTCTGAATTATGAGTAAACATTTGTATCATTTTGATCACTATTCTGAATTATGAGTAAACATTTGTATCACTACATTTGATCACTATTCTGAATTATGAGTAAACATTTTGTATATTTGTATCTATAGTATCTCTCATTAACTTACATTGTCTGGTGCGGTTGAGAAATAAAGAAAAATAGTTGTTACGTGAGCTGTGAAGTCTCGCTATTTTGGTCCCAGAGGAGTACGATGCCAGATCAACCATGAAGGCGATTGTTGTACTCTAGAGAGTAATGCCTCTATAGCATTGAATGTCCATGAGAAGACAAAGCTCGTATGTGCCTAAATTTGCTCTTATCTAAAAGAAAATTGACGCTTTTTCTTTCACCCATACGACAAAAATGGCTTTGAGTCTACATTCAAGATTGACATCCTATATGCTATAGTGCATTTTTGCTTTCTAAAAACTGCAATTCTATTGTTTATTATTGTTATTGTTATTATTGTTTTTTACGAATCATAAATGAAGTTAATTAATCGAAATTTTATTTGTGTATTTAATCAATGCCTATTTTTTTTTTTTATAATTGTTGAATAATGTTGTTTCCTATCCTACTTGGCTGGCGTCTAGACCAAGTCCCGTGAAGTCTTAAAACGACGAGTCATGATAAAGGGTAAAAAGAAAAAAATGCAGCTTTTTTTTGTTCTTGATCTTGCGGCACAAAGGCATGGAAAACCCAAAAAGAGAAGTCTGACTGTACACTACTTATTTATACCCCGGGCACTAGGTACCATTTTAGTTACCTTTTACAACATGCATGGACTACATTGGGACTAACCCGTATCCACACAGGACGTTTAATATCTTATTTAACTATTTCAATTAAATTAATTCTAGGGGTCCCCATTGTATTATTAATACTGATAATTAATATTTCGTTTTTGTTTTAACTAATATAATTTGCGTGAAATATTTTTCTATTTATGTATATAAATATTTATTTTATCTATATTTGTGTTCATTATTTTATAACAACGTGATTATCTCCTATCTCACAAGATCCTGGAGTAAAACGAATCTGTTGGGAAATATTTAATGTTGTGGTGTTTTATTAAAGTGGTATATTTTATGGATTATTGCATAGACACAACGCATTAGTTTTGATTTATTTTATGTTTAGATGTGATATTTTGGTGGAATTTATTGAAGTTGTTCTTAGAAAGAGGAGTTTTAGTTTAATCGTATAATGATTGTAATTAATTCTGTTAGTTAAATATTTTTTTTATTCCCGAACACTACAGCGGTGAGAGTTTCTTAAGTGTTCTTCCGTATTATGGGCAAATAAGATGTGGTTTCTCTTGAGATTCTTTTTCAAAGTATTTTATTATACTAATAATTAATAATTATAACTAATAGTTAATATATATATATATATATATATATATATATATATATATAGTTTTGTTAATAACTTTGATATACAGAATTTTTTTCTTTTCATACATCAATAATCATCACTATTATCTTTATTAAAAATATGCGATATAAATGTGATATCTTACGTGAAATAAAGTCTTTATGAGATAAAATCTTATTCTATGAGGTTCGGTTTGTAGCTCTACGGTCATCTTGTGCACACTTTAGGCTAAATAGACCGGGACCTACGGTTTAAAGTGGATTTCGAACCACTACAAACACACATGGCACCGCCGGGACTCGAACCCGAAACCTGTGGTACCGAGGGCCAGAGCGCTAGCACTCGGCTATTTGGGCCTTTATTCTATGAGGATCCTCTACATTAGACCATGTTAAGATTAATTCTAGAAACTGTAATAATTCATTATACTAAAATGGACAGATTATGTAGATTCATTATGCTATAGTACAGTAAATCCAGTGTGTTGCCACAGATGCTCTCAATATAGAAGGATACAGTCATATTGTAATATTGTATCTACCTCCCCATGCACCTGCGTGCGCAGAAGATCTACAACTTGGCATTATGTCTTCCCTCCCCCTCACTTCGAGTGCTACAGTGGAATGCCGGTGGACTGTCTCAATCCAAGCGCGCACAGCTTTTGCCGACTCTGTGTGAGAAGGATATTGCTGTCTTTACTATTATGGGGGCTAATTTGACAACCTACTGCCTGCGAAACCATCTTTACAGACTCAAAATTGTTCCTTCCCGATATGCACCTCTGAGAGGCCATGGACTCCACGCATCTACTTCACTATCCTGCTCTGAGCAAGACATTTCTTGCCGAGCGATATTGGGAGGCTAGAGATATGTTAGATTAATGAACTCTGTTTCAGCATGTTTTATTGTATTCTCTGTTCTTTTTTTTTTTCGTTGTTCTTTTTTTTTTTTTTTCGTTGTTCTTTGTATTGTTGTAATTGTTCATAATCTGCCATTGGAAATAAAAATATATTGTATTATTTTAGATGACTTGCATTTTATACCTACACAAATATCTTGTTCTAGTAGAACAGATGTTTTTAATAAATGATAGTTCAAAATTTAATTAATCTTTTTTAATAAAGATTTACTGTTACGTGTCTTAGTTAATTAAATTAAATGAAGTTAATTTGGCTGCAAAAAAGTAAGGCTTGCTCTGATGAATGTCCTGATCAGTTAAATCAATTATATATATATATATATATAGATCCCTTCTCCCTATTTTTCCAGAACCTTATTGTGAGCTATTATTTCCAACAGTAGATTTCTTAAGACATATTGACCTCATTTGTGTCAATTTCGAATGGACCGATAGAATTCTTCCGACGAAATAACAAAAGTTATTTTGTCGGAAGAACTTTCTTCCTTTAAAAAGGAGTGAGTTAAGTACTTTCGCCATCGTGGTGTGTGATTTTTTTTTTTCCCAGAGACTATATAGTTAATCAATAGTAGTCCAATGATATTTATTATTATTTTTTAACGGATGTTTTAACTTCTGAGAAGTATCAAAATATTTTTTAAAGCTCTACTTATTATTGTTGTCGTTTCTTATCCCACTTGGTCGACAGCAACATCTAGATCAAATTCATGAACCCGTGTGTTCGTAGGAGGGGCAGCTTTTTCTTGTGATGGAGCACCAGAAAATAGAAGACTGACTTGGCTCCACATCCAAGCAAAAGAAGAGCAGTGCCTTCCAGCAGGACTTTTATGGGCGGATTACCTTTGACGAAAAGGAAAAGCCGGACAAATTCCCACCAGATAGTCCGAATCACGGGGCAAGAGGCTAAACATCACAAACGCAAGATCAAACTTGAACATCATCAAGCATGATCAAACTATCATTAAACATCAAACTATGGCCAAACCATCAGCAAGCATTTGCAAACCATAACTAAGCCATCATCAAGCATGATCAAACCATCATCAAGCAACATCAAATCATGACCAAATCATCATCAAATCAGAAGAAAAATTTACGAACTTTAAGGAGCATAATCACATTGATGAAAATATATAAACAATCAAAATAAAAAAAAAAATAATAGTAATATTTTAATTTATTGTTTAATTTAATCTAGTTTCTCTATAATTTAATAGTTTTTCCCGAGTGCACAGCTCCCGGACGTTCGGTGCCACAGATTGCAGTCCGGCGATGCCATGGATATTTGTAGTGGTTCAGAATCCACTTTTCGTAGGTCCCGGTCTAATATGACTGTAGACCGCTGATTGTAGGCCTGAAACTCCTACCCCGTATAATGAAAACATCCCCTGTCTCGAAATTGACACCAGGCAGACGGTCTTTGGGGTTGTTGAGCCAATGAAGAAGTTTCTTGATAACAAATGCTGCGTTCTATATTTTTATTCTTTTTGCTACTATTATTATTAACAAATTAAATTTATCAACTGCAATTATTATTAGGGAGAGAGGAAGTGTAATCATTAAACTGATTAACAGCAATTCAGATTTTTATACAGAAAACACCGACAACACTTTTCACAGATTCATGCATTATTTATGCGTCCATAAGGACAATTATATCACCAGCTATTTCATACTTGATTAAATAATCATAGAAAACCTTTTTTCGTCATGATTTTAGCTTGTTTATCAGCGAACACCAATTGTATTATCATCCACTTCCATTCAAAACAAGTGAGAATAAAGATGGTAAAAAAAAAAACAACAACGTTCAATTGACAAAGCTCACTTAGAAAATGAAATAATTAAACTAATGTCGGGATAAATGTTATCGTTAACTAAAGTGAATGTTTGAAAAACAAACGCCTCTTTCTTACTAATAGAATTATCCCTTTCTTTTCACTTGCAATTTTACGTTATCTAATTAATTAGCAATGTTTTATTCTTCAGAGATAAACCTGGAAGCAATTAACTGAATACCCGACTCGTTAGTGAGTTTTTTTTTTTTCTCCATCCGCAAGCTCATTTGTTATTGATCCTTTTGTTTTAGATGTCTTTTTCATTGTTATATTTATTTTTCTGATAAGCGAAATTATGGCATTTCCGCAATTTCTGAGTAATAATATATTTATTAGCTTTACTCATTTCTAAAAATATTTTTTTAAACATTGTGGGTCTAAAATTTGTAAAAATACGTCGTATATGATAAAGAGGGGGATTAATTTATCTGTTTCAGCTTATGTAATCATTCTACTGGGGCCTCATGACCGAGTGACTGGAGCTTGGTGCCATAGGTTTTGGGTTCGCATCTGGCTGTGCCATGGATGTTTGTAGTAGTTCAAACCCACCTTAAACCGTAGGTCCTGTCTAATATGACTGTTGGGCTTAGAACTGACAATCCTATCAGTAAAAAAAAAAAACCCCTGTATCGAAATCTGCCAGTAGGCAGACGGCATTGGTCCACCATGGGGTTGTAGCGCCAGTGAAAAAGAAGAATTATACTAATTATGTTAAAATATCTAAACATAAATAAATACTAGTTAAAATTTAGATTATAATTTAGTTGGGAAATGAAAAAAATTAGATTACGAGTATTTCATAAAAAATGTAAACACATTTAACTTAATATTTTTATCCAAATTCAATCAATTTTTAAAAATATAGTCATATATAGTATATAATCAATATTTTAAAATATTGTGTCGCTCTTTTTGAAGAACCAAGTTATGGGTTCGATCTCCACCATAACCAAAATTAATGTGCTTTAAAATGATGCACCGTGGTCATGTACTTTGGTATTTTCAGCAGAAGGAATTTTTTCCTGATTATCCTCAAATGCTGTATAACTGTGAACCAATCACCTTCAGAATTCCTACAGGTAGACAATTCTCTCATTTTCAGTCCTGAGTACAAAGATTAGAACTTTATTGACAATGCATTATCAGTCCTTCGGAAAAAAGATAATATGAGTTAATCTCCACCATAACCAAATAATGCGCTTTAAAATGATGAACTAATCTGCACTGTGATCATTTTTTTTTTCTAATGCAGCTGGCAAACACTTAGACAGCTTTGGGATGCCTTAAGGCAAGCGCTGCACAGACGTACTCACTTTGCATTACCCAGGGGCGCGTGTAACTTGAAGATAAGCCACGGACGCAGAGTAACAATGTCCCCGCAACGCTCTACGATCCTGTTAGGGACCGGGACCTACGGTTTAAAGTGGATTCCGAACCACTACAAACATCCATGGCACCACCGGGACTCGAACCCGAAACCTGTGGTACCGAGCGCCAGAGCGCTAGCCACTCGGCCATTCAGTCCCTCACTGTGATCATGTACTTCATTTTCGGCAGAAGGAATTTTTCTTGGTTATCTCATTCGTTTTATAAATGTGAAACAATTTCCTTCAGAATTTATACAGGTAGACAATTTTTTTATTTTCTATCTTGTATATGTCATATAGCATGTCTTCTTTTGATAAACCTGAGACACATATGTTTTTGCTGTGAGCCATGAGAGAATCCTATCATCATTTTGTGAAGTTTATGTTCACGAAAAAGTATTGGTGAACTATAAAATTTCAATTCAAACACTAAGTAATCATTCAAAGTTTATTCTTTTGCTGTTGGTCACTAGATTTAGGACTATAAAATTAAACTGAGGAATCAATTAATCAATCCACTTTTAGTACACAAATCAGAACTTGAAAAACGAAGAAGTTGATTATTCATTGATTATTATGGCATTAGACAATTTAGTTAGCTCTCTGGTTCTCGGTGCCACAGGTTTCGGGTTCGAGTACCAGCAGGGTATCATGGATGCTTGTAGTGGCTCAGAATCCGTTTTAAACTGTAGGTCCCTGTCTCATATGATTGTTGGGAGTTGGGCTGACAATCCTACGCCGTTAAAAGAAACGTCTCATGGCTCGAAATTTGCCTGCAAGGCAGATGGCCTTGGAAATGAAGACAAATAAGGCAATTTAGTAGTTCTTTTTAGATATTGAGTTTAAACATTATTTAAATTCTAAATCGAAAGTAATAACTTCTAGTACTCATCATTTTGGAATTCTTTTTGTCATTAAAGTTTTCTTTAATTTAATTTCAATCATTCATTAAAACCAATCCATATAGTACGCACAATTTTATATACAATCTGATTATAAACCATTTCAATTTTATGAATCATTATAATTCATCAAATTAAATAAATAAATAATTTAATATTATTTATAAATTTAGAGAAGTAGGCTCTTCTAAAAAATTATAATGCTTATTTTTACTATTTATTAAGAGATATTTTTCTTGAATTTTTAAACATTAAAAGTATCGCAAAGAATTTTGAACTACCTTACATTTCAGAAATTATTTCAATATTGATGCATTTAACAGTATATACATTTTCAGTAGATATTTAATACGATCTTAAGTTTATAAATCTCGTCTCATTTAACTAAATTTTCTGTCTCTTACCTTCACGGAGGCAAAATTAATTGAAAACTCAAAAGTAATCACACTTAATCTGATTTCAACCTTGATAAATCGTCCGCTTTTGATAGAATGGATGAAAGATTAAATTTAGACTGAAACATTCTCACAAATGTTTATAACAAATAATTAAAAAAACATTTACTTAAATTTCATGCCTATAGCATCATAGTATAACAAGTACGTATGTGATTTGCCACTGTGAATTTATTTTTATTATTATTATTTACATTCTTATACCCCAAAAATTCATTTTTTAAATTCAAAATAAATATTTTAAAGTGTTATGAATATTTTTTTTTTAAATGTAAGTATTTTTGATACCAAAATAATGAAAATAACATATAATAGATTAAATATAGTATAGTATATATTGAATATGATATGGTATATGGCATATGTACACTCAAGAGCCAAAACATTATGACCACCCCTACATTTTGCAATGAACTCGCCTGGATGACCTGGAAGGCACGTGATCAGGTGGAAATAGTATTTAACTGCTGCTGGAGAGTCTGAAGAATCATTCTTTCACTTACTTCTGTGTGTGATGGGAAAGGCTGCCGATCTAAGCGATTTGATAGAGGGTTGACACTTGCGATTAATTTCTTATCGCAAACACTTGTGATTAATTTATTATTGCAAACATTTGTTAATTCAACATTAATTTGTCAAATTCAATCTTAAACAGCCGTAAACAGCTTTCAAATACCTGTCATTAAAGACTTCCGTTTGTCAAATCTTGTAAACAGCCGTAAAAATTCAGTATTGCAAATACTTGAGATTAATTCAGTATTGCAAAGACTTGTGATTAATTCAACAAAGACTTGCAAATAAACATTTGTCATTAATTTAATATTGTAAACACTCCCATTTCAGTATTGCAAACAGCCGTAATAAATTCAGTATTGCAAACAGTCGTAATTAATTCATTATTGCATTTGTGATTAACATTTGGAATTAATTCACCATTGGAAACAGTTGTGGTTAATTCACTATTGCAAGAACATGTGATTAATTCATTATTGCAAACACTTGCTGTTAACTCATTGTTGCAAGGAATCGCAATACATTTAATTTATTAAAGCAAAGACTTGAAATGAATTCATTATTGCAGAAATCAAAACTGTGCATAAAGAACAAGGTTGTTCAAGATTTTCGATACAATTAGAACTTACAACAACACTATTAACTTAACTTAATCGAATATCCTTCACCAACATTCGTTCCTCAGAGTTTTAATATTAGCATCACTCATTGAAAGGTTTGATTAAACAAACATTGTAGATCTTGATGTTTAAAATGATTAAAGATGTAGGCCTTAGAAATTTAAAAAAAAAAAATTAAACTTTATCGCCAAATTTTTTTTGTATTTAAGTGTACCTATTTAACTCTTTCCAAAAATGCGCCAAATATGTAGATTTCGCCAACTCTTCTAAGCCCACCAATGAAATCTGATTTCTCATTCTGTCCCTTGCTGCCATTTGCCACCATCTTAATTAACGGCACTGGCTTTCAAAAGGAATAGGGTTTTACGTGTTCGGAATCTGCACAATTAACAAATCCCTAACAAAGAAAGGGGGATCCTCCCTTTCTCGGAAGAGATGGAAAATCGCGGCATTATGCATTTTGACTCCGGGAAAAAAAAAAAAAAAACAGGAATGCGGATTAATTCCTGGAGCTTTGTGGAGCTTCTCGGTCTGCAGGAACAGGTAGGATTTTCAGGAATAGGAATGAGCTCATTTCCATTTTAAAAGAGGCCAAAAGAAAAAAAAAAAAATTATTTCCGTCTGAAGAATTTTTTTTTTTTTTAATTATTTAGAGTTGGCGTCAAGTAGTTAAGGCTGCATTTTATTCATTTATTATTGAAATTAGGCACGCTTGTTTTAAATTATATATGGGGAGTATGTCGAAATTTGAAAACACGATGGCATTGAAATTGAAATTATGGTAGGGAAACAAATATGTATTTTAATTAAATCTATAAAATAACTATGCATTTTTAATAATGGATAACTTTTTAATAATTGAAAATAAAAATTTTCTTTAACAAAAATGTATCGATTTATGTAAAATAAATACAAATAATAATAATCAATACGAATTAAGGTTCAATATCTTAACTAGTTTCATATATCTTTTCTTTCTTGATACTTTTGGTTAAATGCGTTTAATAGAATACATTTTGCTGCAAACTTTTGATAAGGGGCTTATTGGCCGAATGACTGTGTGCGCTTGGTACCTCAGGTTTCTGTTTCAGTACTGTGGGTGCCATGGATGTTTGTAATGGTTCGGAATCCACCTTAAATCATAAGGTCCCAGTATAATATGACTGTGGAGTGTTGAGCGTAGGGCTGACAACTCTACCCAATAAAAATAAAACATCTCCTGTCAAAACCAATTGTCTATCGAGAAATATAATATGTATAAAAAGTAAGAAATAAGTAACTCGTGTGCAGGTTGGGCAATCAGATTGTAATTGGGTGGGATTGTGATGAGATACTTGAGGCACAGGTGGGAGAACTCACAGATTTATTGACACATACACAAACGCTACACACATACAATTAGTGACACGCAATATTTGACTCATTTAAAGGCATATAGTTATACATTCGTGAAGGATTCCACTTCTAAACTGAATGCGCTAATTATACTTTCTCAAAGTGGGAGAGTATGTAGGCCACATAATGAGCTAAATATATTTTCTCTCTGGAAGAAAGACAGTAAACTAAACGTTTCTCAACAGAAGGGCCGGGTTGCGCTGTACTTCCTCTCGGGAGAGTCTCGAGGCTGATTGACCATTTCTCCTGAACGTCAAAAGGGAGTCGAACAGACGTTCCCGCAGACGGGCAACCAGCGTGTAAGAGGAAGCATTTACAAAAGTAAAAAATAGTCAGATTACTCTTGATCCCTGTCAATCTCATAAAGATGGATAGTAATATATCTGTTGATACATAAAATTTACCATTATTCGTTTGGTACAACATATCTTTAAAGAGTTCAGTACGATAAATTCTAATCAGTCAGTCAATGATATAATATTCAATATTTGAAGCTTGAAATCTATTTTATCCCTATAATTGCTACTTTTTGTTTGTATTTATTCGTTAAAAATATAATTATATTTAAAATCTCTAATATATCATCTTTTTCAAATTAATTTAATTTTATTTTCTCAAATATTCTTAAGTGCATTATATAATATTATAGAGCATATTTTTAAAGAGAATATACGCATTAACAGACAAAATAACATTTATTCGTATTAAGCTGTAAACGACAACAAAAGAGCTGATCCATAAAATGGAGTTGGTCCATAAAATTCATTATCTGAAGTCAGATACAGATGACACACAATAAACCTGTTGGGAGTTGTCATCGAATACTTAAAGCTACTGGAGAAAATTACTGGACTTATTAATGCTTTAGATTGCTGTCTAACCGTTAATTCTGTCTAACCGTCAAAAAAAAAATTGTTGCTCTAATCAGAATTCACGATTATGAAAAAGTTATAAATATGATTTTTTGTGTTTTTAATTATTTCTTTTATAGTTTGAAGCAGAATCTTTATTTCATTATAATAAATAGTAACAAAAAGCTTTTATATAGTTCAACCGCTAATCATTTGGAAAGGTAAACATCTGGTTTAACTGCGGAAACAGATGAATCTACTATTTGTTAGAGGTATTAATCATACACAAACAACGCAAAGCAGTTTTGAAAGAAATACTTATTGTTGAATATTTTTCATCTAACTTTTCTTTTACCATTAATTATTTTATAATTTTAATAATTAAATATTAAAATTATTTTTTATTGTACGTAATTCAATTAATCTAATAAATTAACTTTTACCCTCTATTACGGGGCTCCGTTTTAATTTGTCCGATTTGGCCACTTATCGATATCCCATATAATAGTTGGTCAAACTATATACGACAATATTTCACAACAATGGATGGCCGCGACAGAATATCTCACATTGACACTCAAACAACCTGGTTGAAGAAGTTCTCCCATACGACACTTAAATTTGGAGCAGTTGCCCCTAAAAGTTCTACTGGGTGCACCATTCCCCTATCATCATCTGTCGAGGAACCATTCATAGTATACATAAACAGAATAATGTATTGAAGCTATAATCATGCACCCACTGCATAAATTACACGTTTAATTATTATTATTATTTTTCCAATGCAGCTGGAAAACAGACATGGACGTCTTTTGATGCAGGAGGAGGTGCTTTTGGATGCGGAGTAACAATGTCCGCGCGGAGTAACAATGCCCCTCGCAACGCTCTAAGATCTATTAGGACCGGGACCTACGGCTTAAAGTGGATTCCAAACCACTACAAACACCCATGGGCAAAGCCGGGATTTGAACCCGATACCCGTGGTACCGAACGCCAGAGCGCTAGCCATTCGGCCATCGGGCCCCGTTTAATTATAGTAACCACATGTCTATATATTTATACGTATATTGTTGTCGCCTCTCAGGTATTGTGTTGCAGGCGTCTGGTGGACGAAAACACTTCAATCTCTTTATATGAATTTATTTACAATAGTAACAATACTACACACACATGGCACCCTGTGCCACTTCCACAATATCAATGCTATTTAAAAATTAAAACCGTAGCATATCTCAACGATCCCTGACAGTCTTAATCGCTCAGGCACTCTTAGCATTCTCCTCGTCGTCTCAAAATCTAACCGCTTCTACTTACCAGTTCAACCAGTTCTGGCACCAGTTACTGGTCACAGTGGCGACCTCTTGCGACAATTTAATTATAGTTAAACATTACAAGATACACTCAAGAGCCAAAACATTACGACCATCCCTACATTTTGCAATGAACTCGCCTGGATGATCAGGTGGACACACGTGATCAGGTGGAAATGGTATTTAACTGCTCTGGAGAGTCTAAAGAATCATTCTTTCACTTACTTCTGTGTGTGATGGGAAAGGCTGCGGATCTAAGCGACTTTGATAGAGGGCAGATTGTAATGGCTCGGAACAAAAGTATTTCGAAACTGCACGACTCGTGGGTTGTTCGCGATCTACAGTTGTTAGTACTTATGCAAAGTGGATGAATGACGGTGAAACCAGCAGTAGACGACATGGTGTTGGACGTCCACACGCTATCAAAGAAAAGGTCCTCGGAGACTGTCTCGCATGGTGAAGCAAAACTGGAGTCAGAACAGTGGCTCAGCTGACAGCCCAATACAATGCAGGGCCAAGTAGAATAGTATCGGAGCACACTGTTCAGAGGACACTGTTATATGGGGCTACGCAGCAAACGTCCCCCTCGTGTGCCTTTGCTGACCAAGCGTCAGCGTCAACTGCGCCTGCGCTGGGCCCGGGAACATCGTGACTGGTCTATGGATCAGTGGGAGAGAGAGTTGCCTGGTCAGATGAATCACGGTTTGCCATTCATCACGCCGATGGCCGTGTCATGATACGCCGTCTTCCAGGCGAACAATTGCTCCCTCAATTTACAGTATGTCATATACAGGCCGGTGGTGGCGGTATTATGCTTTGGGGGACGTTCTCTTGGGCGTCTCTGGGACCGGTGGTTGTGGTAGTGCAGACCATGAATTCTACAGGGTATCTGAACATCATTGCGGGCCAGTTTCACCCTTACATGGCCTCTGTTTTCCAGCTGGAAATGGAATGCTCCAACAGGACAACGCCCCTTGTCCCAAGGCTAAAATTGTGCTGGAGTGGTTCCAGGAACATGATGCTGAATTCAGTTAATGTCCTGGCCGCCTAACTCACCGGATCACAATCCGATAGAACACATTTGGGATGTCCTGGGATGGCAGCTCAGAGTTCAAAAAGACCACCAATTCGCAATATCTCGGATTTCCGTGACCGTTGCTTAAACATCTGGTACAATCTGTCTTCGGCCATCTACCAAGGACTTGTAGCATCCATGCCAAGGCGGGTTGAAGCTGTGTTGCGCCAAAGGTGGGCCAACTCTTTATTAACAGGTGGTCATAATGTTTTGGCTCTTGAGTGTATATATATACAGTTTTATGCATCCCTTTTAGATAAATTCAAATCATCCGATTATAAATGGATTTTAATTTTAAAACTCAATAGCCAACTAGAATCTTAACGATAATTTAAAGCAAAATTTTACCATTTTTTCCTGCTCAGAATTTTCAACTTGGAATTAGTAAGTAATTGGAAAAAAATTCAGTAGTGGAAAAAATCTGAGTGTTTTTTTTATAGGATGATCAAAAATTAGTATAGAGTAAAACATATTCAAAACTTTCATTTGTATTGTTTATCACAATGCCATCCATCTAAACCAATTACAACGAACATTTCTATTATTACAAGGAAGGTAAAATTAAATAATTCAATAATTTTGAGGGGAGGGGGGGAATATAATGCTAGTGAAATAAACACAGGCACAGTGAAAAAGAATCACGATCCTTTTAAATTATTTTTATTAATTGAAATTTTAATAAAATCGAAACGCAGAAAGTATAGGTTAGAGATTTTCCCCAATTCATTTAAAAAAAAACCATTTAGCTATAAATTTAAGATACTGTATGTTCGAAATTTTCTAAGTAAATCTTCATTTTAATCAAAGTCAGTAAAATGTGCCTGCTCAGATAATTAAATAAAAGTCTTCGATTTGTGTTCACTGTTATAAAAATTACCAAACCCAAAATGATTATTTTCAAAGGTTGTGAGAATAATTGTGTTCTGTCAGACAAGAAAACCCCATGATGTTAGATGTATTTAATAATCTTTAGTATATCATTTTGAAAACATTGCATTTATCTAGATTTGTGAGCTGTATTAATCCTTTTTCTAATCTTAGAATACGTACTTAAATATCAATGTTTTTAAAACATCAGGTGATATGAGATGTTCTGTATTTTTTTTTCCAATTGAATTAAAATAAAATTTAGTTAAAAATACATTTATTTAATCACCAACCTAGTCAGCATTTTTTTAAGGAAATCTTATCATCCTTTTTTGATGTGATGATTATTCTTATTCATTTGGTTTTTGCGTTGAAAAAAAAATAACTTCATTTTAACTTTTTCTCTTAAAGTCAATTTAAGTTCTACAAAGGATTTAGTAAATTTCTTAAAAAGTGACTCCATGTTGAAGCAAGGCCAGGAAAGTAGGATTGAAGAAGCCATATTCTTCTTGGAGGCGGTTTTCTGCTTGCACTCAAGACAATGCTACCCCTAACGTTGTCTGATAAAATTATTTTAAGCGTTTTAGCTTCTTCTATTGACTCGACAGCCCATGGTGGACCAAATCTTTCCTTCCCTAGTCCAAGAACCTTCTTCCATTCCAATCTTTGCTTTTGCGACAGTTTACCAGTTAGAAACTCTTAAAACTCAAGTAATTAAAACTTTTCCCCAAGAAGTGTCCTAGAGATCAGCCCTATTGCTTCTCCGCTGTATTTCAAGACAGAGGGGTTTTAAGGAGTAGGGCTGTCAACCCCAAGCCCAACTTGGATATACCCCCGGTACTGGATGGCTCAGGCACCACGCAGTCGCTACAACCATAGATATTGTTAGATAATACACGAGCATTTGTTGACTGTTTACAACTTGCAACCCAATGGAGCTTTCAGCACGAAAACAATCCAAAACACAGAGTGGAGATTGTAAAAGGAGCCATTTCCTCACAAAACACGTTTACTGCTCCATACCACTATTCTCCATATTTTAATCCCCTTAAATATATTTATGGTGATAAATAAATAAATGAAGTGAACCCATAAATGAGAGAACCCCTGAAGGCCCGTTTTAGCTGCTAACAGTAAACATCAACAATTATTGATTTATGATCCTACTAGCTCATAACAAACAATTGTTTTCCTATTTTAATCTACACTAAAAATAATATTGTTTACAAGCATATCATTTTAAAACTGTTGTGTAGTTCTTGAACCGTCTATTGCGTTTAACATTATCATGGATGATCCGGGAATTTATTGCAAATAATTCGAAATTGAATAATTTCATCGTGTCTTATCCTTAAACATGTAATATAAAAATGGAATTTTAAAGTTAATTCCTACTTTTTTTTTTTCACTATATTGCAGAATGTCCTTTATAAATAATTTTCATTCCTTTTTTAAAGTTTATTTGGCGCCATCTATTGGTAGATACATGCAACTTAAACCTAAAAAAAACTAAAAATTAATTAATTAATTAATATTCTGAAAAACTGTATTAACATCCAGTGTCATCCCCTGCAAGTTCAAAAAAATGTCTTTGAACTTGAGTGGATAAATAAAAAGTATTTTATGAACGATTGAAAATTTGAACAAAATATAGATAGGGAGAGTGTGAGCCAATAGAAGGAATTGAAAAAACAAATAGAGTTTCCTTAATAACTTGATACAATCTTCTTCTAAACTGTTGTATAGTTCTTGAATGAAGACTAAGTCACTGTCTTTTGAACTTAATAGATGAACCATCATCTACGATATTATTAATCATACACAGTTCAGTCACATTAATGTGACCACCACCTACTTTCGACGTCAACGTGAAATAACCAATCACAAAAGGCAGATGGCAGCACATTGCAGTGGAGTGTATATAAAGAATTCCACTTTTTATACCACACTCCATTTGAAGCCAGAATATACAAGAGTGTATATTCTGGCTTTTGACAGGTGATCACATTAATGTGACTGGACTGTGTAGATAAATTTATTATGAATATGAAGTATTAGATGAATTTATTGTAAATATTTCAAAGTTTAATAATTGTCTTATCCTAAAAACAATAGAGTTTCAATATTAACTTGATACCTATCTTCTCCTAAAGCAATTCCCACATTAAAGTGATGTTTAAGTTCAATATATTGAATAGACAGTCGAAAACTTGTCAGACATTTCGAATGGTGACAACATCGCCGATGGGTGTTCCGAGGGCTGTACTTTCGGTTGTCAGAGCAGATGACACATAAAGCTGTCGGGGTTGTCATCGACAACTTAATGCCATTGAAGCGGGTGAGGGACATCTTACTTAGTTAGTGCCTCAGATTTCTCCCTAATCACTGAGTAGTGCCATAATCAAGGCAGGGATTTCCTACGAGGGAATTCATGAGCATTAAACTGCGCCAGTGTAAACGGCGTGTTAATTAGGATACCTGGTTGTGGAAGCGAGTGTAATTAGCATTCCGATTTCTTCTTAATTGATTTTCGAAGATTATGAGACATAATTAGTATGTTTCTGGTTTTATTTTTTATTAATATGAACGATTTATGAAGAAGGATGTTTGAATTAGAATTGATGATGAAAGGCAACTTTTTTATCAGTTTATTCAGATGTGATTTCTGATTATTTATAGGTAAATTATGTATATTTAAACGTAGTATGTTAAGTTAAAGAAATAATTCTTAGAAGAATTTAATATGTTTTAAGGACCTGATGGCCAAAAGACTAGATCTCTGGCGCTCGATACCACAGGTTTCGGGTTCGAGTCCCGGCGATGTCATGGATGTTTGTAGTAGTTCAGAATCCACTTTAAGCCGTAGGTCCCGATCTAATATAATTGTAGAGCATTGGGTGTAGGGATGACAACCCTACGCATTAAGAAATCAGCGTCACAGCCATGTCAGACTTCTACCTACAGGTGCTCCATCACAGCAGTAACTGTCCTCTCCTTTCCATTCTTCCATAAAACCACACGTGTTCTTGGACTTGGTGTAGATGTTGCTGTCTACAAGAAACAACAATATGTAAATTTTCACCTACCATATGTTTTAACAAGGGAAATGTAGACATGTTTTCCACATTGTTTGTCAGAGGATGTTCTATTTATGATACTATATTATGATAAAGTATTTAACAAAGGAATAGTTGCTCTAACTCTTACACTTTTTACCGACATTCACTAAAGAGGATTATGATGCCGAATTGTTGTCCCGTGGATTAGGAGTTCTGGATGGTTTAAATGTAGTATTTTAGCTGAGCAGCAGCCACACACTTTATCTGGATGTTGATTGCTTTAGGTTTATGCCTATTGAAATATTATGCCACATATTTTATCAATATTATATTTTATATATATTATAAGTATATTTAATTAAGATAAAAGAGAAAAGTAATAGAAATAAAATAAGCGTAGGTTACAAAATAAAATAGAATTGGGAATTTAAAAATAAAAATATTTATATGTAAACAGAAAAAACTATAAAAATAGAAGGAGCCCACCATCAGGTAGGACTTGCAAGAATGACACTTCAGGAGAAGGAATGAGGAGAAAACAGCATATTTTATGTTAAGAACAGTGCGCGGTCATTTTATATTTTTATAAAAGAAATGACATACCTAGGAATAGATTTTAAAAACCGAATTGCAAGAAATGTTTAATGATTCTAAGTATAAATTGGTGAATGTTTTGGTGGTTAAGCGACTGTCTATCCTGATTCCTGAAGTACCAAGATGAATAGGTAATCCATCTGAAGAATTTTGTTTTCAAGTCTTTGATTTATTTATAAGTTACTTTTTGCTACAGAGCCCCAAAATGGACTTGCATAAACAATCATGGGATGAATGTAATACATATAAATAAGCAGTTTGTTATAATTTGCAGTGACAGATTAGAATTTCCACAAATTAGATAATAAAATATTCGGATAGCTTTATTAAGTTTATTTAGAAGGTTTTTAATATGCTGACAGTAAATGAACAATATTTAACTTGTTTGGACAAAGAGATAGTTGTGCTAGAAATAGTGATAGTTGGATTAGCAAATTTCTTTTTTTTGCCAGTGAAGAGAACATCCTCAGTTTTGTCATTAGTTAGTTTAATTTTTCCAGCTGGTTAACCAAGTCGGAAGAGAGTTGACGTCATTTTAAAGAATAAAAGTGATAACCAGTGGGATTTTATTTTGACATAAGTTAGACGTATCATAAGTGTAAAGAGTGATTTTAATATCTGGAGATTGTGGTTTTATCATTGATGAATACATTATATAGAGAGGCCAAAAAGAGAATCTTGTGGAATTCATGCCAAGATATTATGTACAGTTGAATCAATAATATTTGCAGATACAACTAAATTGCGTTTAGTAAGGTAGGAGTGCAAAATTTTAGTTAAGAAAGGAAGAAAGTTTGTGCATAAGAAAAAATAAGTACGATACATCCAAAAGCCATAAGTTCTCCCCTTGAATTCGAGAAAGATAAAGAAGACACTGAGATTCCAAAATATCACCCCTGATACTGATCTTTTCTTTAACCATAACTATAAAATATAGATTAAAAAAAATGTTAGAAACAGAGGGGTTCTAAAAGTGCTTCATTTAACTGACCTTGATTAACATTAAAAATTGAAATTAAATATTAAATTCATATTAAGAGAATTATAAAACATGGCATGAAAGAAATACTCATAAAACATTAAGGAAATTTGAAGCTAACCATAAAATAAAAAATCCAATTGGCAAGTTTTAAATATAATCCTGAATGTATTAACGAGCGATGAGAAATGCAAGCGTGTGAAAACACTTTAAAATGCTGAATAACATAAACTTAAATAACCATTCTCTACATTATCTACATCAGCGCTCCATCATACGTTTTCACACCGCTATGGAGCCAAACCCATAACTACTCTTTCTCCTCCAGATAAATTTTCACACCCATTGAAAGTGGCAGCCAGGGTGAAAAACCGAAATAAAAACGGCCAACAGGCCGTCAGGCCTGTAAAAAGGGAGCCGGAATTTATTGACCAATAGAATACTAAGTGCTGCGTGAAAGGTGAGAGTATCAAGTACGACTTTGCCAACTGAAATTTTCCCGGAGAACTGGCCTAAAAATTTTTCCTAAAAGACGGGCATAAATTTCTCCTGGAAGAATATCGGGCATCATATATGACACGTTAACCTTCCTGCCGGAATAAGGGGGCATTAAACCGTAAAACTATGTTTGCCGGAGGAAAAATTGTGTTTCCCCCTTTTTCATTTCTTTTTGGATTTGGGGCGAAACTAAATTATGGTTCTTTGCGAGAAAGAGTGATTTTCAATTCCGCTTTGATTTGAAGTTGGAGATGTTGTTTGGTGATGACACCGAATATTCCTCAAAGAACTTGTTTATTTCATTTATTTATTAATAGTTTTAAAAAAGGTAAAGCAATTTTTGAAGTAGGTTTTCTTTATTTTGTTGTAAAAGTTGTTTATGTTTGTCCCGTTGCTCGAATAAATTGGAATGGGTAGTTTATAGATTTTATAATTTCAAATGAAGTTTTTAAATTTTTGTTTTTAGAGATGATAACTCATAAATTTATCATAAAATTTGTAAAGAGCAATATTGGTCCTTCACAAATGGCTTTTACGGAGACTTTAATAAAATTTGTTGCATCGATGTTGATTGTTATTTACCTTGTCATTTACCTCGATGTGTTCCCTGAGGGAAACGCTTTTGCTGCTAACAGTAAACAACGATAATTAAAGATTATTATTGATTATTGATTTACTGTCCCTAACAAACAGCTCATAACAAGCAATTAGTTTTCTTCCTTTTTAACCTACACTGAAAATAATCTTGTTTACAAGCAGATCTTTTTTGAAACTGTTGTACAGTTCTTGAACCATTGTTTATTACGATTAACATTATCATAGATGAGCAAGGGATTTATTATAAATAATTCAAAGTTGACTAATTTCATCACATCTTATCCTGCAAAACAACTACAGTTTCCGTAATAACATAATATCATCTTCTTCTAAAGTATTTCCCACATTAAAGTGATGTCAAGTTGAATGTATTGAATAGACAGTAGAAAACTCGTCAGTCGTTTCGCGTGGTGACAACAGCGCCGATGGGTGTTCCGAGGGCTGTACTTTCGGTTGTCAGACACAGATGACACATAAAGTTGTCGGGGTTGTCATCAACAGCTTAATGCCATTGAAGCGGTGAGGGACATCTTACTTAGTTAGTGCCTCGGATTTCTCCTAATCACTGAGTAGTGCCATAATTAAGGCAGGGATTTCCTACGAGGAATTCGAGCATTAAACTGCGCCAGTGTAAATGGCGTGTTAATTAGCATACCTGGTTGGGAAGCGAGTGTAATTAGCATTCCGATTTCTTCGTAATTGATTTTCGAAGATTATGAGACAGAATTATTATGCTTCCGTTTAAAATTTTTTTTTTTAATGGAAATGATTTATGAAAAAATATCTTTAAATTAGTGTTGATGAAGAAAATCAACTTTTTATCATTTTATTTAGATGCAATTACTGATTATTTATAGGTACATTGAGTATATTTAAACGCTAAGTTAAAGAAATTGTTAAGAAACGATAAGTTAAAGAAGTAGTAACAGCTAGTACGCTAAGTTAAAGAAATAGTTCTTAAACGAATTCAATATGTTTTAAGAATCTGATGGCCAAGTGACCAACGGTCTTGCGCTTTGCTAACACATGTTTCGGGTTCGAGTCCCGACCGTGTCATTGATATTTGTAGTGGTTCGAAATCCAATTTAAGACGTAGATCGCGGTCTGATATGGGGCGTAAGGCTGACAACCCTACCCTTTAAGAAATCAGCGTCACGAGAAATGATAGACTTACCTAAGGATGCTCTATCATAATAGAGCCTCCTCATTTCTTTTCCTTTCGTGAGACCACACGGATTCTGAAATGGTTAGGATGTTGCTATCTACCAAATGGGATAAGAACCAACAATATGTTGTAAATTTTCACCTAGCCTATCTTATAACAAGAGAAATTTAGTCCTGTCTTCTAAATTGTTTGTCGAAAGATGGTCTATTTATGATACTATATTTAAAGTATTTAATAAAGGAGTGATTACACTACTTTACCCCTGCTTATAGATTTCCACTAAAGATGATTATCATGTCGAATTGTTATCTCGTGAATAAGGAGTTCTGGGAGGTTTAAACAAAGTATTTTGACTGCGCATAAGCAAGCCACACACTCTTACCTTGATGCTAGAGGAGCTTTGCTTTAGGTCAATGCTCACTGAAATATTATGCCACTCCTTTTATGCACATAAATATATATTTAATTAAAATAAAAGAGAAAGGTAATAGAAATAAAATAAGAGTAAGTTAAAAAATAAAAACAATTGAGAATTTAAAAATAAAAACATTTATCGGTAAAGAGAAAAACTATACAAATAGAAGACCCACCGTCAGGTGGGGCTTTGCAGTAATGGCACTTCAGGAGAAGGAATGAGGAGAAAACAACGTATTATTTGTTAAAGACAATACGCTGTCTTTTTCATCTTTTTAAAAGAAATGCCATACCTAGGAAGAGATTTTAAAAGCGAATTGCGAGTGTGAGGAAGATTTTTGCAGAAATTTTAAGTATAAATTGGCGAACGTTTTCGGAGGTTAAGTAACTATCTGATATCTTGATTCTTGAAGTACCAAGGAGTTGGGAATAATTTGGTTTTCAAGTCTGAATGATTTCCAAGTTAATTTTTGCTGCGGTGCCCAAACTGGAATTGCATAAGTAATCATGGGACGCATATAATACACGTTAAGCATCAACAGGTTAGAATTTCTACAAATTAAAGGATAAAAGATCTGGATAGCCTTATTAAATTCATTTCGGAGATTTTTAATATGCTAAGATTAAGTGAGATTTTTATCGAAAATGATGATAAGATATTTAATTTCTTTGTACCAGGAGATGGTTGCATTATAAATACTGATAGTTGGGTTACAAAAATTTCTTTTTTCTTTTTGCCAGTTTTGTGAGTATTGAATTTAATGTTCCAGAGGGATAACCAAGCGGAAGAGAGTTGATGTCATTTTGAAGAATATGAGTGATAAAAGTGGGCTTTATTTTGGCATGTTGGCCGTATCATAAGTGTAAAGAGTGATTCTAATATCTGGGATTGTGGTATATCATGGATGAACACATTATATAGAGAGGGGCCAAGAACAGAGCCTTGTGGAACTTCTGACAAGATATAATGAAGAGTTGAATCAATATTATTTACAGATACAACAAAATTGCGATTAGTAAAGTAGGAGTGCAGAATTATAATTAGTAAAGGAATAAGGTTTTGCAAATAAGAAAGAAATAAGTACGTTACATCCAAAAGTCATAAATTCTCCCCTTGCATTCAGAAAGATGAATAAGACAGTGAGATTCCAAAATATCACCACTGATACTGATATTTTCTTTAGCCGTAACTATAAA
Source organism: Caerostris extrusa (assembly GCA_021605095.1). Lineage (NCBI taxonomy): Eukaryota > Metazoa > Arthropoda > Arachnida > Araneae > Araneidae > Caerostris > Caerostris extrusa. The sequence continues at coordinate 1,835 of BPLR01016212.1, read as the reverse complement.
ATATAGATTAAAAACAGAGGTCAGACACACAGGTGTTCTAGATGTGCTTCAATTAACTGACATTGATTAACATTAAAAACTTCAAACTGACATTAAGTTTTAAATTCATATTAAGAGAGTTATAAATGATAACATGAAAGAAATACTAATTAAATATTAAGGGAATTTGAAGCCAACCATAAAATAAAATCGAATTGGCAAGTTTTAAAAGTCATCCTTGAATGTATTAACCAGCGATGAAAATGTAAACGTGTGAAAACACTTTAAAATGTTGAATAACATAAACTTTAATAACCATTCTCTACATACTACATCACCGCTTCATCATACGTTTTCACACCGCTATGAGCCAAACCCATCACTTACTTTTTCTCCTGCAGATACAATTTCACACACCCATTGAAAGTGGCAGCCTGGGAGAAAATAAAAGAAATAAAACGGCCAACAGGCCGTCAGGCCTGTAAAAAGGAGCCGGAATTTTTGACCAATAGAATACTAAGGGCTGCGTGAAAGAGGAGAGTATGAAATACGACCTCGCCAACTGAAAATTTCCCCGGAGAACTGGCCTAAAAACTTTTCCTAAAAAGACGGACATAAATTTCCCGGAAAAAATATCGAGCATTATATATTACACGTTAACCTTCATGATGGTATAAGGGGCATTAAACCATAAAACTGTGTTTGCCGGAGGAAAAATTCCCTTTTCCCCCTTTTTCATTCCTTTTTTTGCTTTTGGGAGAAACTAAATTACGGCTCTTTACGAGAAAGAGTGATTTTCAATTCCGCTTGATAAGTTGGCGATGTTGTTGGGTGATGACACCGAACATTGCTCAAAGAACTGGTTTGTTTCATTTATTTGTTAATAGTTTTAATAAAACCGAAACAATTTTTGAAATAGGTTTTTTTTTTTTTTTTTTTTTTTTTTTTTTATGTTTTTTTTATGTTTATCCCATTACTCGAATAAATTGGAATGGGTAGTTTATAGATTTTATAATTTCAAACGAAGTTTTTAAATTGTCTGCTTTTTAGAGAGGGCAATTCATAAATTTATCATAAAATTTGTAAAGAGCAATGTTTGTTCTTCCCAAATGGTTTGACGGAGACTTTAATAAAATTTATTTCATCGATGTCGATTGTTAAATTTGAATATATTTTTCCATTGCTTTTTATTTATTGGTGTAGTCTTTTATTGAGTTTTACAAAGTATATAAGGCGTTATCAATATATTTTTTCACACTTATGAAATTTTTCTTGAATTAATTTCTTTATGAGGTATATTTTAAAATCACTGCTACGCAATGGAAGTTTGTAGTGGTTCGAATCCTCTTTAAACTGTAAGTCCCTTTCTAATAAGACTGTATAGCGTTGGGCGTAAGGCGGACATCCCTACCCGTAAAATAAAACGTCTCATGTCTCCAAATCTGCCAGTATGTAAACGGCCATGGTCCGCGATGAGCTGTAGTGCTAGGTAATTAGTTAGTCAGTATATTATCAAAATATATGGCAAACGGTAACCTTGTAGTTGCATATCGTTTAAATATTTTTTTAATATAAATTAAATATAATAGAATATAGACAAAAAATTATTTTCTTATTTTTTTATTTCATAATTAATTTTTAAAATATAAAAATATGTAATTTTCATAAAACTCCTGCTGCAAAATTATAATTTAATATTACAGAAAAGAAAAACCTTGGTAAATTGAAAAAGTTGACTTTATGTCAGTTTGAAGATTTTAATGTTAAATAATGTTAGTTTAACGAATTTGATGTCAGTTTGGAGTTTTTTATGTTAATTAATGTAGGTTTAAGACGAATGTAATAACAGTTTGAAG
>BPLR01016211.1:0-21067 GCA_021605095.1 Caerostris extrusa | reverse complement strand
GTATGGGTGGTGAAGGCCAAAGGTGAGGTCCAAAGTAAAGACCGGTCGGTTTGGTAGGGGTGATGGAAGACTTTTTGCGGGCAGAAAGGAAGGCCCCGTGGAGGAGGGAGAGAGAGAGCTATCTGCGACAGTGCGTGAGCCGGTAGACATATTTTTTGCTGCGAGAATGGCTACATGGAGAATGTAAGTCCAACAAATGTTAGCTGCGAGCACCTTTTGTTTAAAGATTTTGAGGCTACTGGTAAATCACTGCCTACACACACATGGGAATATTTCGTTTGAGGTATATATGATTATTATGTTATGATAATTAATATTATGATTATTATATATATGATTCTTTCTCTATAAACATTTTTATTTATTCTGTTTTAAGTGCCATTGTAAAAATCCTAAATTTAATTGTAATTGTATATATTAGTATTCATTAAAAGTAAAAGTAAATTAGTTGTTTGTTTTCGTATTAATTTTAATTGTTTTTTTTATTAATGTTAAATCATTTGGCCGTCCTGAGTATACGCAGACCAACGGCATCATTTCTATGTCGGTTCTAACATAGAAAAGTGGCGAGCCTGCCAGGATTTTTTGAATTTGGTTTTTTCTGTATAGAGAAGTAATCATATGTATTGATATTTTGTATATGCGTTAGTATAAGAAATGATTAGTGCGTATTAATAATTTTAAATGTTTTATTTTTCTTATCTATATTAATGATATGAGTTTAGTGAATTTTATTTATATTGTAATAAGTTGAATTTTTATTCTGTGAATATTAAATTAAGAATTTAGAGTGTCGATAACTATATATTGAGATTTTGAGTATATTTTCTTTTGAGGATAAAAAATGAGTCTTGCGATATCAATAAGAAAACGTGCCACGGCGCGTAGTAGTTTCACTAGAACGGCTAATGTTCTAAAAGAGGAACTAAATGAAGTTGAGCCGGATAAATCCGTTTTAGATGATAAATTCATTAAATTGCAAACTGTGAATACTGAGTTAAAGACTTATGATTCGGTAATATTAGATTTAATGATAGCAGCTGAGGTCCCGGACGATGATTTAAATAACGAAGTAATAAGTTGCGAGGAATATTTGGATGAATTTATCAGTTTAAGTCGTCGAATAAAAGAAAAAGACGGATAATTCGGACTTGAATATTAGTATAAGATCTAAAACTGATAGCAGTATAAGTGCGTGCAATGATAAACGCTATAAATTGCCTAAAATTCAAATTAAAAGTTTGATGGGCACCTATTGAGTTATCTTTCGTTCTGGGGTCAATTTAAAAAGATTCACGAGGACAAGAATCTGGATGATGTGGATAAATTTCATTATTTAGCACAGTCAATGTTACCAGGGACTCGAGCTTATGAGCTAATTGAGAGCTATCCGTTGACTTCAGAAAACTATCCGAAGGTCATTTCTGCGTTTACGGAGCGTTTTGGTAACCAGGAAATTTTAACAGAGATATACGTGAGAGAATTGCTAAAATTAATTATCCAAAACGTGCACTCACAAGGTAAAGATAAATTACCACTAATGACATTATTTGACAAAATCGAGTCCCATATTAGAGCTCTTGAGTCTTTAGGAGTAAATCAAAACTCCAATGCTGCCTGGTTATTTCCCATGGTGGAATCATGTTTATCAGCTGAGTTGATTAGGGTATGGCAAAAAGAAGTGTATTATTTAATGCTAAGGGTCCACGTCTCTCAAACCTCTTAGAATTTTTGCGAAAAGAAGTTGAAGGGGAACAGAGAGTAAAACTCGCCAGGTCAGGGTTTGACATTTCTCCGTCCTCGCGTGAAGAGCACCCCAAGGAGAGCAAATTAAAAAATAAAAAAAACCTTTCATGAGCGCTGCCAGTTTGGTAGCAACCAAGGAAATAAATTGCGTTTTCTGCGGAAAAAGTCATGAGAGTAAAGAGTGTTTTTTTTAGCTCGGTCTTGGACCCTAAAGGATAGATTAGACAAATTAAGAGAATTAAAGTGCTGTCTCCGATGTTTGAAGCCTGGACATTTTGCGAGAGATTGCAAACAATTTGTTCAATGCCATCTGTGCAAACGATCTCACCCTATAATTTTATGTCCCGAGATTCAGGGGAAAAAAGTGTGAGAGTGTAGCGGGTACAAAAGGGTCTACTACGGTACAAGCTACTATGTCTACTCCTTCATGTATGAGAGAAGTACTCCTTATGACATTAATGGTTGAGGTAGTGTCCGGGAACATGACGAAAAGGGTAAGGTGTCTTTTGGATTGTGGTTCTCAGAGGTCGTATATTCTAAGATCTACAGCCGAAGCCTTACATTTAAAAAGCTTTTCGTCTGAGAAATTAACTCATTCTCTGTTTGGGGGAGCAAGAACTGAATCTAAAAATCACAAACGATATTCTATGAGATTGAGACCTGTAGGGAGAAGCACTGGATATCAATTCGACTTTCTAGATCAGGATATTATTTGTGGAGTAATACCACGTATCCCTAAGGGTCCTTTATTGAAGGAATTAAAAGGGCATAGAATTTGGATTTCGGATATGGGGGACGACTATCCGGAAATAGAACTTTTGATAGGCAGCGATATTTATGGACAAATTCTTACAGGTGAGGTAATTCAGCTTAATGAGGGTCTTACGGCCATTAATACTAAATTGGGATGGACTTTGTGTGGAGAACCAAAAGAACTAAATGTTCAAAATTTAGAGGGTGCCCAGTCTATGTTAATTACTAATCTCCATGTTCAAAATATGAAAGCTTCTGATATGTGGGATTTGGAAAGAATCGGTATTACAGATGAAGTACAAACCTTTTCCAAAGCGGTAGAAGATCAGTTAGTTCAGGAACAATTTTTGAAGGGGCTTAGTAGATACGAAGATGGTAGATATTGCGTAAGTTTACCGTGGGTTCTAAAATTTCCTCCAAACATTGCCTCTAATAGGCATATTGCAGAAAAAAAGGCTATTTGCCACTACACGGAAATTAAAGAAATTGGATTGCTTTGACGAGTATGATAAGATATTTAATGAGTGGGTGTCGGAGGATGTTGTGGAAATAATCCCAGAATCGGAAAAGAGTGCAAAGGGACATTATTTATCACATCATCCAGTTTTCAAAGTAGATAGTTTAACTAGTAAAAATTAGGCCTGTTTTTGATGCCTCTTGCAAATCGGATAATTCGCTTTCGCTAAATGATTGTTTGATAAAAGGTCCAAATCTCGTAGAAGAAATTCCTGCGATCTTAATGCGGTTTAGGGAAAAGGCGATTGGCGTAACGTCCGATATTAGGCGAGCCTTTTTTACAGATTGGCATAAGTCGAGAAGATCAAAATTACCTTGAAATTTCTTTGGTGGGAAAATAACAAAATTGTAGAATTCCGTCATAAAAGGGTTGTTTTTGGTGTTACCAGTAGCCCCTATCTGTTGGCAGCAGTGATCTCATTCCATCTTGAAAATGTACATGCGAAGTTTGAAATTGTGGCAGAAAAGCTTTTACATGCATTTTATGTCGACAACTGCGTCACTTCAGTTGATACGAATGTAGAGCTGGAAGTATTTATACAACAAGCAACTGCCATTATGGCGGACGCCAAAATGGAACTGCGTATGTGGACTTTTGGCCCAGAGCAAGAACTATCGTTACAGAATGTTGAGCCTATATCTCCAGTTTTAGGTCTTCAATGGGACCATATAGAAGATAGTTTATTTATACCATTCAAGTCTGAGCCAATAGCAGACTTATCAAAAAAGAAAACTACTATCGATAGTACATTCCGTATTTGATCCTCTGGGCTTCGTCGTGCCAGTAATGGTACCTGCGAAATTAATACTCCAGGAAGCCTGGGCAACTGAAGCAAATTGGGACTTACCTTTGCCAGATGAACTACAATCTAGATTCTCAGCATGGTACCACGGACTGTCTTGTATTTCCCAGCTTAAATTTGAACGGCGTATAGGTTATGGAAAAAGAGACTCCTGGTCATTACATATTTTCTGTGATGCCAGTAAAATGCTTACGCCACTGTTATATTTTTAAGAAGTGAAAGTAGTGGTCAGGTTTATGTGAAATTTGTTGCTGCAAAATCACGCATATCTCCATTAAAGAAGGTGACTATTCCACGCTTGGAGTTATTAGCTTGTGTTTTAGGCTCACGCCTGGCTAAATACGTTGTCACTGCCTTATCTTTGAGAGAGTCCCAACCTACTACTGGACTGATGCAACAGTAGCTCTTTGCTGGATTCAACGTGAAGACAACTGGGGAGTGTTCGTAAATAATAGAGTTAAAGAGATTCGAAGTCTGTCTAAGAAGGAATACTGGAGACACATCCCAGGGAAATTAAATCCAGCGGACATAGCATCTCGCGGCTGTACACTCCAACATCTGTCGCAGTACGGTTGGTGGGAGGGACCTGAATTTTTTGAAAGCCTCCCCGGAGGCGTGGCCGAAGTCTGAATTTTCGCCAAACGAAGAATTAATTGCAGCAGAGATGAAAAAGAAAATAATTGTTGACTTAAGTGTAAAAATAGAGAAGCCCGAGTGGTTCGAACGTTTCTCCAGTTTTTCTAAAATTGTGAGAGTTTTTTGCTGGATGATACGTTTTGTAAATAAATTGAGAAAAGGACTTTCTTATGGTACTAAAACCCTAACAGTTGAAGAAAAAACTAAGTCTGAGATCATTCTGTGGAGTATAGAGCAGAAAAAGCATTTTCAGGAGAAAGAAAATTCTGTGCATGGTCTGCAAGTGGTGCGAGGTGACGACGATGTTCTTCGTGTTAAAACTAGGATCATTGAACGAGATGATGATCTGTCCTTTTTATATCCAATCCTTCTTCCGTCCAAACACTACTTAACGGAGTGCTTGATAAGAGAATATCATTTAAAGTACTGTCATGCAGGTGTGCAGATATTGGCAGCCAAATTAAGACTGCAATACTGGATCTTTTCTTCCAAGAGAAATATAAGATCTTGCGTATCACGTTGTGTTGTATGCAAAAGATTCACTGCAAAAGCGTTGACTACTCCACCTATACAGTTGCCTCTTGACAGAGTAAGAGAATCGGCAATCTTTGAGATAAATCTTTGTGGTCCTTTACTTCTTAAACAGTAAAGAGATGGCCGTGCAGGGCAATCATCTTGAACCTCTTACGTCACTCAGCACAGAATCTTTCAGTTGAGAAGATTCATTGCCCGGCGAGGTGAGAAAACTTTAGAGGAACGGACAATGCCTTGAAGTTGATTGGCAGAAAATATCGGAAAACGAATGTTATCCAAAGTGGTCAAAAAAAAACTTTACCCGTTGGAGGTGTCAACTTCTGGAGATCCTGTACTCACCCTGACAACTGAAAACAGGTCCAGATATGGACGACTGTATAAATCATCTAAGAAATAATGTTTGAGACTGTAAATGGAAAGACTATTATTTCTTTGAATAAGTATTTGAAATTGTAATTTGTAATTGAACCCATTTTTTATATGCTGTAATTTTATTTAGTTCATAATATTTTGTTTTTATGTGTTTATCTTTGGCAAGCAGTGTTTAATTTAATTTTAATTTTTTATGTTAATAGATGTATATCCATAGCAAAATAGTTGTAAGAAAATTTAGAGTTTAATTTTGGCTCCCGCCTAAATTAAAGGTGGGAGGATGTTGTAACTTGTAATTATCCCATTGTGTGTGGGCAGGGTGTGTTTCCTTTTTTTTTTTTTTGGATGAATCCAGGAGGGGTAGATGAACGCTACCTCCCGTTCCCAAAGGTCCAAAGTATGGATGGTGAAGGCCAAAGGTGAGGTCCAAAGTAAAGACCGGTCGGTTTGGTAGGGGTGATGGAAGACTTTGCGGGCAGAAAGGAAGGCCCCGTGGAGGAGGGAGAGAGAGAGCTATCTGCGACAGTGCGTGAGCCGGTAGACATATTTTTTTGCTGCGAGAATGGCTACATGGAGAATGTAAGTCCAACAAATGTTAGCTGCGAGCACCTTTGTTTAAAGATTTTGAGGCTACTGGTAAATCACTGCCTACACACACATGGGAATATTTCGTTTGAGGTATATATGATTATTATGATTATGATAATATTATGATTATTATATATATGATTCTTTCTCTATAAACATTTTTTATTTATTCTGTTTTAAGTGCCATTGTAAAAATCCTAAATTTAATTGTAATTGTATATATTAGTATTCATTAAAAGTAAAAGTAAATTAGTTGTTTGTTTTCTGTATTAATTTTAATTGTTTTTTATTAATGTTAAACTCATAACGGCATCATTTCTGCCGATCTCTAACAAACATGATTGCTGAATTTCAGTGTATGTGGATAACAGTGGTGTTGGCTAGCAATATTCTTGGCCGACGAATTGCAGCCCGTCAAAACCCTCCATCTGGAGGGCATTGCTTGATGATTTGATACTATCATTGCATGCCTAGGCGTTGTATTGCATCGTCCGGGAGACATACTCCATATTAACCATCATACTAACCATGTTATTCTGTTTTTGTAAATAGGTTCTTTTTGAAATTTGCTCAGGGAGTAAAAATCGGAATTTTATTAATTATGTCAAACATATAGCATCTGTTTTGCTCTTTACATTTTGTTTATAAATAGACTTTACAAATAAGTCAAATTTGTTTTACTTCTGTCTCTTTCTTTGCCTGAACTTCATTATCCTTAATTTATGGACATGAGTGTATATATATCTGTTAAGGGAGTATTTTTCTGTCACCGTACTTTTTTATATTTAAAATATAAAAAAACTATAAAAAATTACTGCTTACAAACTCTATCGAATATTGTATAAATGCCAAATAGTAAAACTCTTACATTCTCAAAATTGTGATCATTTTATAATAGCGTATGATTAAAAAAATTTAAATAAATTGCCAAATCATCAAAAGAAAAAAATAATCGAGGTTTACACATTTTTTAAAAAATATTACGACACACGAAAGGATTTTCTATTATTTTCCTGTCATTAATTAAAGCCTTTTTTAAATAACATATAGAAAGTTATTTTACAAATTTATAAAAACATTTTTTTTAAATTTCTATGCTTAACCATAAAAAAATGTTTCAAAGTTTCATCTATTTCTCGAAATACTTCTACAAAATAAACAAGAGTGATCGTAATTATGATAAATTATGAGTGTACTAATGCGCTATTTGTGTTTAATGAATAGTGAGCGGTTATTTAAGTATTGCAAGAGCTCTTAAGCGTATTTAGCTCATTTTATCATCATTCCTGCAGACCCCGACATTTGAGCAATCGACTCATTTTTATGAACCCACTAATTAACCTTATTAATGACCCAAAGGCTTGTCCAATGATAACAATTCTTGTTAACACTGAGCCAGAAGAGACCGAATTACCAAATATTTACGTAGCGTTTTAAAACTTTTCTAAAAGTGGAGTAAATAAAATCTAGAAAAAAATTACGATGTTTAATACTGGAGCCGAATTTATTATCCCGTTTTCGATTAATTTAGTTGGATATGAAATTTCCATATGTTTATGTTTGAAATTAAGTGATTCGATTTGAAACTTTATCTATTAAACATCTAAGACAAGCTGGACAATTGGAGAAATATACACATATGACTTACTAATAATATAGATATAAACGTGCCAAATTCAGCTGATGATCAATTGGCTAGCACTCTGGTCTTTTTTGCCACATGCTTCAGGTTCGAATCCTAGCGTTGGCATGGTTGTTTGTTCGTGGTTCGAGTCCAGCATAAACTATAGGTTCCGGTCTAATTAACCCAAAATATGTAAATCTTAATTGGCGTAACAGTCCATGGTGTTCCGAAAAATGAGATGTTGTTGTCAGCTCTACGCCCAACGCTCTACAGTCATATTAGACCAAGACCTACTGTTTAAAGCGGGGAATTGGTGAAAGTCTTGCGTTTTCAAAATTGCTATCATTTTATAATGAATGATTAAAAAAAAAAATTAAAAAACAAATCGTTAAAAAAAATTACATCATGGTTTACACATTTTTTAAAATTATCATAAGACGCAGAATAATTATTCATTATTTTCTTGTTATTAATTAAAGCATTTTTAAACAAAATAATAATTTATTTTACAAATTATAAAAAAATTCTTTCTATGCTTAACCATAAAAATGTTTCAAAGATTCATCCATTTCTGGAAATATCTTTACAAAATAAACCAAAGTAATTGTAATTATGATAAATTATGATTGCGCTAATGCGCTATTCGTATTTAATGAATAATTGGCGATTATTTAAATATCGCACGAACTCTTAAGGCGTCCGGAGCTCATCTTATCGTCATCCCTGCAGACACCGACATTTGCGCAATCCACTCATTTTTATGAATCCAGCAATTAACCTTATTAATGATGCTAAAGGCAAGGCGGTTTGTCCAGCGATAACAATTCTTGTTCAAAACTGAACAAGATGGGACCGAATTGCAAACATTTGCGCAGCGTTTTAAAATTTTTCTAAAAGAGGCGTAAATAAAAATCTAAAAAATTAAGATGTTTACATGTAGCCAAATTTATTATCCTTTTTCGATTAATTTATTTGGGCCTGGAAGTTTCTGTATACTGTTTATATTTAAAAAGAAGTGCTACTATTTGAAACTGATAGCTATTAAACATCTAAAATAAGCAAGACAATTGGCGAAATATACGCATATCATTCACTAATAATATAGCTATTCAATTCCTACGATTAGCTCACACTCTCCTATATATATCTTGTTCAAATTTTCAATCGTTCATAAAATCTACTCAGTTCAAATACATTTTTTATACTTGTAGTGGATGACAGTTGCCGTGAATACAGTATTTTCAAATATTAACTCAGTAATTAAATTTAATTCATTAATTTTAATTTTTTTTTCACATTTAAGTTGCATGTATCTATTAATAGATGGCGCCAGACGTAAAAGCAAAATGTCAATTTTATTTGTAAAGGACTTAGTGACTAATCCTCAATGTCCAAGAGTGCGGGACGGACATCCCATGAGTGATCTTACTCATGGATGGAGGGAAAGGGGACAGCTTCTGTTGTGATGGAGCACCCGTAGGTAGAAGTCTGACTTTTGCTCCGTGACGCTCTTAGAGTCTTATGAGACCGGGACGGCTTAAAGTGGATTCCGAACCACTACAATTATCCATGGTACCGCCGGGACTCGAACCCGAAACCGTGGTACCGAGCGCTAGAGCGATAGACACTCTGTCATTCAGGCCCGTAAAGGAATTTTCTGCAATATAGTAAAAAAAAAGTAGAAATTGACTTTAATTTTTTTTTTTATATTACTTGGTTTTTCTTTCAAATGCAGCTGGTAAATACATAGATTGTTGTTTTTACGCCATAAGCAAAGCCTGCACAGACGTTACTCTCTTAGGGTGCGTGTGTAGCCTGAAGATAAGCTACGAATGCAGAGTAACAATACCACCGCTGCACACTACGATTATATTAGTCCGCGACCTACGCTTTAAAGTGGATTCCGAAACACTACAAACAGCAATGGCACCGCGGGACTCGAACCCGAAACTTGTGGTACTGAGTATCCGAGCGCTAATCACTCGGCCATCAGGCCCTACTTTTCTGTCATCACACTTTTTATATTAAAAGATAAAAAAATTTTAAAAATTTACTGCATACAAACTCTATCAAATATTGTATAAATGCCAATTAGTGAAAGTCTTGCATTGTCAAAATTGTGATCATTATATAATCAATGATTAAAAAATTTTTAAAAAATACCAAATTAATAAAAAAAAAATTAAACCATGGTTTGCATATTTTTTTAAATTATCACAAGACACGGCATAATTTATCCAATATTTTAATGTCATTAATTAAGGCATTCTTAAGCAAGATAATGAAAGTTATTTTACAAATTTATAAAAACCATTTTTTTCTTTAATTTCTATCCTTAACTATAAAAAAGGTTTCAAAGATTTATCCATTCCTGAAAATATCTTTACAAAATAAACAAAAGTAAACGTAATTATGATAAATTATGAGTGTGCTAATCAAATATTATATAAATGCCAATTAGTGAAAGACTTGCAGTCTCAAAACTATGATCATTTTATAATAGTGTATGGTTAAAAAATTCAATAAAAAAACAAATCACCAAAAAAGTTAAAACATGATATACACATTTCGTGAATAATTTTCCAATATTTTCTTCTTAATTAAAGCATTTATAAACAACATAATGAAAGGTATTTTACAAATTAAAAAAAAAAATTCTATACATAACCAAAAAAAAAAATGCTTCAAAGATTCATCTATTTCTGAAAATACTTTTACAAAACAAACAGAAGTAATCGTAATTATGATAAATTATGAGTGTGCTAATCAAATATTATATAAATGCCAATTAGTCAAATTCAAACTCTATCAAATATTATATAAGTGCTAATTAGTGAAAGACTTGCAGTCTCAAAACTATGATCATTTTATAATAGTGTATGGTTAAAAAATTCAATAAAAAAAACAAATCACCAAAAAAGTTAAAACATGATATACGCATTTCGTGAATAATTTTACAATATTTTCTTGTCATTAACTAAAGCCTTTATAAACAACATAATTAAAGTTATTTTACAAATTTGTAATAAAAAATATTTTTTTTTTTTTTATAATCAAACATTAAAATTTTTTAAGATTCAAAGATTCTTCCATTTGCTGTAAATACTTTCACAAAAGCAACCAAAGTAATCGTAAATTATGAGTGCTATTTGTATTTAATGAATAGTGAGCGATTATTTAAATATTGCACCAACTCTCAAGCGTCTAAAGCTCATCTTATCATCATTCCTGCAGACACTGACATTTGCGAAATCAACTCATTTTTATAAACCCAGTAATTAACCTTATTAATGATCTAAAGGCGGGACAGTTTGTCCAGTGATAACAATTCTTGTTAGAACTGAACCAGATGCGACAAGAATTGCAAATATTTACGTAGCGTTTAAAACTCTTCTGAAAGTGACATAAATAAAATCTAGAAAAAAATTACGATGTTTAATACTGTAGGCTAATTTATTATCTCGCGTTGAATTGATTTATTAGGAGATGGAATTTTCAGCAAACTGTTTATATTTGAAAAGAAGAACTTCTATTTGAAACTCTTAACTTTTAAACATCTAAAACAAGGAGGACAAACAAGCAAAATGTATTGTTAAGCACTTTTATAATTGAACAGTTGTAAAAGTGCCAAATTTGTCTTTCACAAGAACGAAGAACCACAGCTCCATATTTGCCAAAGCCAATTTAATTTATTAGATTATCTTTTCAACAAGTAATGTATATATCAAAAAAATTAAGTCAATTCCTACTTTTTTTTTTTCACTATATCACAGAAAGTCCTTCATAAATAAAGTTGAAATTTTCCTCTTGCATCTGTCGCCATCTATTGGTAGATACATACAAATTAAATCTAAAAAACTAAAATGAATTAATTAAATTTAATTAATTCATTTTATATTTAACACTTAATAATATTGCTTCCAAATATTGGAATTAATATTGGAAAAACTGTATTAAATTCAAGTGGAAAATTCTCTACAAGTTCAAAAAAATGTACTTGAATTTGAGTGGAAGAATAAAAAAGTATTTTAGTAATGATTAAAAATAAGAGCCAATTTTTCTGCAAGCGTTTTCACTTTGAGCTAAATTAAGAGATACTTCTTGCTTTTATGTATGTACAGGATGGTTATAACAAAGGATGGTATTAATTAAAGGGATCCTACTAAAATCCTACTGATCAATCTATTCAGATCCCTATAAAAAGGGATCCTTTCTGCCCAACGGATTTTGATGAAATTTGGTATATACAGTATATGGACCATGGGAGAAAGATTTTTGCAATAAAAAATACTTCAAATTTTGCCAACCACGTTGAAATTTTCAAAATTTTCTTTTCTTGTACAAATTATAAAACCTATAAAGAGATTTGCAGTAAAAAAGAAAATCATTCTGCATGCCTCTGTCATTGTTAATCATGCCCTTACAGAAGAAAAATCGAGCTTTATTGGTAAAACAGTTTTATCAGAAAAGTAACAATAGCTTAGCTGCACTGTGTGAATATCGTCGTTTAAAGGCATTGCGAAAAGGGCCCATGTCGAAGAATGGTCTGAAGATGGTTATCAAATTTGAAGAGACTGTGATGTGCTGCCAGGAAGAGGCTGAAACGAGTTGCGAAAGAAACTATCGAAGAAGTCGCTACTGCTGTGGTTGAAAGAGCTTCATTCCAGTTATTCTTCAGCAAATGCTCGATCGATATCATGTAAGTTTGGCAATTTCCGTGTCGACAGTACGAAAAATTCTGCGATCCATTTTAAAATGGTATCCGTATAAGATCTACGTGGTGCAAGTGCTGCAACCACAAGGCACCAAACACACTATGAATTTGCTTGCCGATTTTTAGCGACAATGGAAGTTGATGATGCATGGCCTTGGCAAATTCTATGGTCATATGAGGCGCACTTTTCTTTAAATGGAGCTACGAATAATCAAAATTCATGCATATGAGGTGCTTCATCTCTAATGTCCTGCATTAACAATCATTGCATTCTGATTATGAGACTGCATGGTTACGACGTTTTACTGCTGATTTTATTCTCAGACAGTTTTTTTCTTTGCAACTCCCACTTCTCAAGGTCCTAAAACGTGCTCTGTCATGAGTGCAAGGTACAGTAGAACACCTTCGACAACAGATCATTCCTGCTTTACAGGCACGGCAATGTTTGGAGACCACTGCCTTCATGCAAAATGGAACAACTCCTCACATTGGACGCCAAGTCAAATAACTGCTTCGTGATGACTTTGGCGAGAATTCATGTAATATCTAGAGCTTTTGCAGATGCCGGCCTCGTCGTTCACTGGACTTAAATCCCTGTGATTTCTGGTTATGGGGATTTCTAAAGAGATTGTGTTTATGGAAGAGGAATTTGGACTTTACCTGAGTTGAAATCCAACATTAACCCATGTAGCTGAAATTCTTCGGGAGTTTCTTCGCTCTTGATTATAATGCAATGACTATCCCCAGGCTATAAAATGCGTGCCATTTTCAACACGTAATGGTTTTCAACACATAATGACGTCAATGGAGCACACGTTGAGGTTTGACAAATTTTTTGTCCTTCTTTAGTTTTCTCCCTGGTGGTCAAAATTTGAACTATTTTTTTTATTGCAGAAATCATTTCCCATGGTCCATATACCGTATATACCAAGTTTCGTCAAAATCCGTTAGGTAGAACGGGTTCTAGAGGGTTCTGAATAGGGTCACTTTAATTATAACCACCCTGTATAAAATACCGACTGATTTTTAAATGCAATCAATTTAAACTGCTCTTTTCTTTTTACAGCCAATTATTTTTTGATAATTGGGCATTATTTAATATAAAAAACTATAAATATTAAAAAATATTCAGGGCAATATATGTAATAAATAACAGACAAAACAAAATTCTTGAGTGATTCGAATTTGAGACAACATTTCGCGTCAATAAATGTTCTAATGAGTACCTCCAAATTTATTTATTTTAAAGCATCAAGCCAGCATGATAAGTTCTTGACGTCTTCCGAATTCGAAGTCACGAGCTACTTCGAACATGCTGATTAATTTGCTTATAAAAGTTTGGATGAAACTAGAATAGATAAAATAACGTAAAGGATCCATCTGGTGAACATAACATTCCTTATTGTAGATATTATTTTATTTCTTGTTTTACTAAAACATAAATATTTTCTATTTTTTTTATTAAAAATACTTGCTTTTATCTGGCTTCTTCCCATTATATTTGTTTTACCGTAATAATTTCACAGTTTCAAAACCACTGGAGTCGCAATTTAACAACGTGTAATGCCGCACTCAAACAGATGCATTTATCGGCGAAGCTTAAATCATCGACCAATCAAAAACCTCTGTGCGCGACATCTGATATTTGTTATTGGACGACACCTCGCTTCTCAATGCTTTGGTGTGAAAGCCGGCTTAATAGTGTCTCGCATTCACAATCAGATTGTCTTTTGAGAGTTGTTTAGGTTTCTTGTAAAAATTAAAGAAATTATTAAAAAGTAAACCAATTATTTTTTTTTTTTCAAAAACTCTTTATTTATCCTTCCAAATTTATTTCATCGCCTTCAAAGTAATCCCCACCGGACACAATGCACTTATGACAACTTTTTTTCCAATCCTCAATGCAATATGGGTTTCATTTTTGGCGTAAAAGTCACGAAGAATCAATGCAGTGTGAGCTTGCGCATTCAGTGTTTTCGGTACCAATCGAGATTTGAAGCGCGTTTGAGACCCAAATGGAATGGACCGATAATACAATATATTAAAACAAATTACGAAATGAAAAACTGCAATACCTTAAATTAGTATTAAGAGAAATTTCTATGCCATTTAAGTAACAAGTTAAACGTATAACAGGAAATTTTAACTGTAGCTGCTAACTCAAACAAGATCTCATTCAGTTAAAAACACCTTTAATGTTTGTATTTCGACAGTTTGCAATGAGAAATTATTCAGTTCGAACAAATTCTGGCGAAATGGCGCGTTCCCCTTTAACAGCCCTATTAACTATTTGGGAAATTAAATCATCTAATTGCTCAAAGGCGCTTAAGGATAAGTCCGACGAGTGGAAAGAGAGGAAATGATGTCCTCACTGACTAGCACAAGTTTCCTAATCGTGGAGGTCGCAGTTGCAGTTAAATACTCTATTATAGTAGTTTGCGTCATATACCACAATAGCGTCCACACAGATTGTCGGAGGTAGGAGCAGTCACCTATGGAGATATATAATCAACAAAGAGAGTTGAAGTCATTAAACTGTTATGCGAAAAATAATTCTTAGATTCAGTTAAATAATATAAAATCTTAGTGATAAGTAATTAGTAGTTGTAGTAGAAATAATTAGTAGTTGTCGTAAGCAAATTCAAAATCCTTATGCTTTTTTGAGAGGGTGTGTAATATTTTAATATACTAATATAATTTTTCGTCATGTAGCAACATAATACAATATTAGCTGTTGTCATTAATTGACATTGTAATTTTATGGAGTCAGATTCAGTATTGGCTTTCCCCGGCTTTTTTTTATGTATGCATGTAAATTGCAATAAATTGTTTAGGTTAAACTTCATGTGTATTGATTTTAATGGTTTGGCTTGCTGCCCCACGGGTCATTTTGTGCACACTTTAGACTAATTAGCCCGGTATCTACAGTTCAACGTGGATTCCGAACCACTAAAAAGCATTAACTTTTAAATAAATCATTTTATTATAACGAACTCTTGTTTAAAATAATTCAACGAATTTTAAATAAAATTTTGTTTTTGATAAAAATTAAAATATCGTATTCTTTACAAATTTAATCTAATGTTTTGGGGATTTTTTTTTACATAATCAATCAGAAAAAAAATCAAGAATATCAGAGCTAAATAATTAAATGAATTAATTAAATTTTGTTATATTAATTTTTGAACTGCAGAATGTTTAATATTCGAAACTGTACTTAAATATTAAGTCACATAAAGACGTAGTTTAATTGCATAATGTAACAAAATAAAACATCTAGAATACAAATAAAACTGTAAAGAATAGTTAGATAAGTAATAAAATTGTAAGAACAAATATTTTAATGACTAAAATTGTAATAGGAATTTTGAAATAACCAAAATTATAACAAGAAATATTGAAATAGCCAAAACTGTAACAAGAAATATTGAAATAGCCAAAACTGTAACAAGAAATATTGATGTAACCAAAATAGTAACAAACAAATATTGAAATAGCGCAAATTGTGACATTTAAATAACTAAAATTTAAGAAGAAATATTGAAATAATCAAAATTGTAACAAATAAAATAGCCCAAATTGGGACATTTAAGAACCAAAATTATAACTAAAATATTGTAATCAAAACTGAACAATAAATATTGTAAGAGCCAAAATTGAACAAATATTGAAATAGAAAAATTGTAACCAGAAATATTGAAATAGCCAAAATTGTTACATTTAAATAACCAAAATTATAAGAAGAAATATTGTAATAGCTAAAATTATAAGAAGAATTACTGAAATAACCGTAACAAGAGATTGTAACAAGAAATATGGAAATAGCCAAAATTGTAATAAGAACTTAAGAAACTATAAACAAGTTATTCGTATGAATTACTATTGCGCATTCGAAAAGAAATGACACTTTTTTAAAAATTGAACTTATATATAAGTTTTGGAAAATAAACTAGTGGAATAATAATATTTTCAATTTCGATAAAACCATATCAGAGAGGTTGGAACAAGAAAAAAAATAATTTTAAACATTCATTTGGCAAATATTTTTCATCTCAATCGAAAATCAACAACAGATTGAAACTGGATTTTCAAAATAAAATCACATTTGTGATCAAACAGGATTTTGAAAAAAAAGGGATCTTCCATTGAATATTTCCAAATCACGAAATCTTATTTGGCAGTCTCTATATCCTTCCTTACCACGAGGAGGCAAAATCTCGAGGAATTTTTTGCAATAAATTTGAGATGCATCCGTCTTTTATCCAAAAACTGCTCAGAAATGTATATTCCACTGGAAAAAAAATGCTTTTTATCTGTTTTACAAAGAAAGACTCAAGATTTTCTGAAGAAAAAAAGGGTAATTCTTGTCATAGGGTTACGGTATTTTGAGTTACGATTAAGGTTAAGTGATATTACTCACGCTCTCTGTGAAAGTTTCTTTGAGATTTACTGCTGTCAGGGTCTTAAAGCTTGCGGGATATCTTGTTTAATAATGCTAGTTTTAGAGAAAAAATTTTTTTAGGGTAAAAACACATTAGACTTTGAAGAAATTCTTTTGTGTTCGTTGTGAGTACAAACGTAAAATATCTAATGTATTTGTACACAGTATTTTATTTTATCCGAATGTATAAAATTTATTAGATAAGTTACAATGGTTTAAAAATAAAATTTTATTTTCTTTTCTTTGTTGAAAGGATATACTCAAGATAAATGTTTCAGTATTTCGGTTTCATATTCTTTACAAAATAAATATAATGTTTCGATATAATTTTTTTACATAGTTAATCAGAAACAAAAAAAATTCAAGAGTTTCAGAACTAAATAATTAGATTAATTAATTAAATTTAATATAAATTATTTGTTGAATTACGAAAGTTTTAATACTCAAACTGCATTTAAATATTTAATCATATAATAGTAGTACTAGTAGTAATATTGAAATGATAATAAAATTGTAACATAATTATTAAAATTAACAAAATAAAATTACAAAATAAAAAATTTGTAAAGATTAAATATCGAAATACCAAAATTGTATATAAGTAAATATTGTAGTAAGAAAATTAGTACTAAGAAATATTGAAATAAACAAAATTATAACAAGAAATATTGAAATAGCCAAAATGGTAACAAGTAATATTGAAAATAAACAAAATTGTAACAAGAAATTTTGAAATAGTCAAAAACGATATTGAAATAAAAATATTGAAATAGTCAAAATTGCAATAAGAAATATTGAAACAGTCAAAAATCGTAACGATAAGAAATATGAAATAGTCAAAATCGTAATAAGAAATATTGAAATAACCAATATTTAAATAACAAAACTGTGACAAGAATTACTAAAATAACAAAAAATTTGTAACAAGAAATATTGAAATAAATTAAAATTGTATAAAGAAATATTGTAATAAGTAAAATTGAAACAAGAAATATTGAAATAGCCAAAATTGTAATAATATTTAATAATATAATAAACCAAAACTGTCATTAGTGAATAACCAAATAATCAAAATAACCAAAATTGTAGTAAGATCTTAAGAAACTATGAACAAGCTATTCGTATGAATTACTATTGCACATTCTAAAAGAATTACATTTTTACAAAATTGAACTTATATATAAGTTTTGGAAAATAAACTAGTGCAAATAATATTTTCAATATCGATAAAGCCATATCAGAGATTCTGGAATAAGAAAAAAATAATCCTAAACATTCATTTGGCAAATATTTTTTTCATCTCAATCGAAAACCAACAACAGATTGAAACTGGATTTTCAAAATAAAAAATCACATTTGAGACCAAACAGGACGTTAAAAAAAGGGGATCTTCCATTGAATATTTCCAAATCAACCAAATCTTATTTCACAGTCTCTCTATTCTTCCTTAACACGAGGAGGCAAAATCTGGAGGAATTTTTGCAATAAATTTGAGATGCATCCCATCTTTTATCAAAAAACTGCTCAGAAATGCATATTCCAGAAGAAAAAAAAATTATGTTTATCTGTTTTATAAAGAAAGACTCAAGATTTCCTGTAAAAAAAAGGCAATGCTTGTCAGTGTTACGGTATTCTTGAGTTAGATTAAGGTTAAGTGCAGTTACTCACGCTCTCTGTGAGGTTTCTTTGCGTATTTACTGCTGTTAGGGTCTTAAACTTGTAGGCTATCTTGTTTATAATGCTAGTTTTGGAGGAAAAAAATACTGTTTTTAGGGCAAACACACATTAGCCCCACTTTGAAGGAAATTCTCCTTTGTTCGTTTGAGTACAAACGTAAAATATCTAATATATTTGCACAAAGTATTTTATTTTATCCGAATGTATAAAATTTATTAGATAAGTTACAATGCTTTAAAAATAAAATTTGATTTTCTTTATCTTTTGTTGAAAGGGTATACTCAAATAAATGTTTCAGTATTTCAGTTTCATATTCTTTACAAAATTAATATAATGTTCGGATATAATTTTTACATAATTAATAAGAAACCAAAAAAAAAATTAAAGAGTGTCAGAACTAAATAATTAGATTAATTAATTAAATTTAATATAAATTATTTATTGAATTGCGAAATTTTAACATCAAACTGCACTTAAATATTAAATCATATAAAATCTAGTAGTTATAGTAATTAATAATCAGCCTAATAAAAAAATTAACAACTAAAACACAAATAAAAATGTAAAGAATGAATTGTAAGTACTAAAATTGTAATAAGAAAGTATTGAAATAATCAAAATGTAGTAACAAGAAATATTGAAATAAACAAAATTGTAACAAGAAATATTGAAATAGCCAAAATTGTAACAAGAAATATTGAAATAACCAAAATTGTAACAAGAAATATTGAAATAGCCAAAAATTGTAACAAGAAATATTGAAATAATCAAAATTGTAAAAGAAATATTGAAATAACCACAACTGTAACAAGAAATATTGAAAAAGCCAAAATTGTAACAAGAAATATTGAAATAGTCAAAATTGTAACAAGAAATATTGAAATAGCCAAAATTGTAACAAGAAATATTGAAATAGCCAAAATTGTAACAAGAAATATTGAAATAGCCAAAATTGTAACAAGAAAAGAAATATTGAAATAGCCAAAATTGTAACAAGAAATATTGAAATAAACAAAATTGTAACAAGAAATATTGAAATAACCAAAATTGTAACAAGAAATGTTGATTTGAAATAGCCAAAATTGTAACAAGAAATATTGAAATAGTCAAAATTGTAACAAAAATATTGAAATAGCCAAAATTGTAACAAGAAATATTGAAATAGCCAAAATTGTAAGAAGAAATATTGAAATAGCCAAAATTGTAACAAGAAATATGAAATAACCAAAATTGTAACAAGAAATATAGAAATAAACAAAATTGTAATAAGATCTTAAGAAACTATAAACCAACCTTGTTCGAATCAATTAATACTGAGCATTCTAAAAGAATAAAAAAATTTTTACAGTATTGAACTTATATATAAGTTTTGGAAAATAAACTTGTGCAAAAAATTTTCAAAATCGATAAAGCCAATCAGAGATTCTGGAGTAAGAAAAAAAAGATAAATCCTAAACATGCATTTGGTAAATATTTTTTCATCTCAATCGAAAACCAACAACAGATTGAAACTGGATTTTCAAAATAAAAATCACATTTGAGACCAAACAGGATTTTGAAAAAAAGGATCTTCCATTGAATATTTCCAAATCACGAAATCTTATTTCGCATTCTCTCTATCCTTCCACGAGGAGGCAAAATCTGAGGAATTTTGGCATAAATTTGAGATGCATCCCATCTTTTCGGAAAACTGCTTGCATATTCCGCTGGAAAAAAATTCTGTTTATCTGTTTTATAAAGAAAGACTCAAGATTTCCTGAAAAACGGAGGCAGTGCTTGTCATAGTGTTACGGTATTCTTTTGCTTAGATTGTAATAATATTAGCATATAATTTTGGACACTTTAAAAATATTTTTTGAAAGGGTATACGTAATTTTTCGATATCCATTTTTAAATAATTGGATTAGTTAATTAAATTTTATATAAAATTATTTGAAAATTGTTAATATTCCAAACTGTATTTAAATATTAAAACTGTAACATATTGTAATAAAAATTTATTGTCTAAAAAACTCTTAAAGATTAGATTGTAAACAAAAAGTGTAACAAGAAATATTGAAATAACCAAAATTGTAACAAAAATATTGAAATAACCAAAAACTGTAACAAAAAATATTGAAATAACCATAAGTTTAACAAGAAATTTGGAAATAACAAAATTGTAACAAGAAATATTGAAATAACAAAAATTGTAATAAGAAATACTGTAATAGCCAAAATTGTACAAAATTGAACTTATTTTTAAGACTTCGAAAATAAACTAGCGCAGTAATATTTTCAATATCGATAAAGCTGTATCAGAGACTAGAATAAGAAAAAATAATAATCCTAAACATGCATTTGGCAAATATTTTTTCATCTCAATCGAAAACCAACAGCAGATTGAAATTCGATTTCCAAAATAAAAAAATCACATTTGGGACCAAACGGGACGTTAAAAAAGGGATCTTCCACTGAATATTTCCAAATCACGAAATCTCATTTCGCAGTATCGCTATCATTCTTCCATACCACGAAGAGGAGGCAAAAATCTCGAGGAATTTTTGCAATAAATTTGAGATGCATCCCATCTTTTATCGGCAAAAACTGCTCAGAAAAAGCATATTCCGCTGAAAAAATTCTGTTTATCTGTTTTATGAAGAAAGACTCGAGATTTCCTGAAA
>BPLR01016210.1:0-106978 GCA_021605095.1 Caerostris extrusa | reverse complement strand
TCTACTTTCAAAAAGAAAAAGGATCACATTAAGTACAATGAATATTTTGCTTACTTATTATTTTTTTTACCTGCTTAAAATTACGGTCAACATTTTTTTTTTTTTAGTTATAACAACGAGATTATAAAAGTAAAAAAATTCGTTAATAATTTTATACACTTTATGAACGCGAATTCACTAAATGTCTAAACAATTTTAAATATAAAAATAGAAAAGTTTTTTTTTTATGCTGCGAAAAAAATCCTAGTTTTATTTAAACTCAAAGGAACGGAAATGTTTTATTTTTTCATAATTTCTAAAAGAAAAATATTTTAATCATAAAGAGCCGTACAACAGAAAAACTTTAATTAAAGTAATTATTATATGCAAATAGCCTGTAGACATAAATATTAAATAGTTAGCACATGTTTAGTTCTGCTTATATTAAGACCAGAAAATGAATGGCTTATTTAAATACGATCTTAGTATTCAGAATTATGCAATTAAAATACGTCTTAAAAATTAAACTATCAATACACCTGTTTCTCATGCAAATGTTATGGAGACAAATTCTTGAGAGAGACGATATGAATATTTCAGGAATTCTTTATTCGAAAAATAAAGGTTAAAATGTTGGTCTTTGAAAAAAGCATATTATAATTGCAAGCATATTCTATTAAATTTTATGTATCTAATGGAGAATTAGAATTCAAAAAAATTTTTACATATATAATAGTCCTCTGAACAGATAAAATTTACTGTTGTGTTCGAAGGGCCGGGATTTCAAATTTTCATATATTCTATTTGATTTTATACTTCTAGTGGATGATTAAAACACCAATGAATAAAACTATCACTATAATTATTTTTTAATTTTTATTTCATCATATGCACAGGGTGATTGTAATTAAAGTCCCACTTTCTAAATACTGTAAAAAGAACCACTTTTCATAATGAGTTCAAATTTGAACTGAACATATTTAGAGGGGAACGGTATGGCATCAAAAATAAAAGTTCCAAAAAGTTCCACTGATTTTCCCCATCCAATTTCGTATGATCTTGCCTTGTGGATGAGCTTTCCACTAACAGTGTCGCAACTGTTGAATGACTTGGTCAAATGGTCAATGGCTTGACTTGGTCAAAAATCGAAACATTCAAGCACATTGAACACTACAGTTGGTTTAATGTGCAACTCATGACAAATACAGTGTAATTTCTATTCAAAATATCACTGACAGCCGAATTCACTTTCTTTTTGCAGCTTACAGAGCTGTCTAATAATACACTTTGGAACTTTTTTTTTAATGCCCTACCATTTTCCCCTTCAAGTATCTTCAGTTCAAATTTTGACTCATTGTGAGGAGTGGTTTTTTTTACAGCATTTTGAAAGTGGGACTTCAATTTTAATCTCTCTATATGTTCTGTCTTTTTTATAAATCTATTTTTTATACTGAAAGGTAAAATATGAGAAATTTCTAAAATTGTATTATTTTAAAGTTTTTAATTTGGTTGGTTGGTGTTTGGATACCTGGTGCTTCCTAGCCCTAAGGGGCCTTGTCTCTTTTAGTATATGATATATACTACTGACTATTAGAATAATAGAAAAAAATTATTTATAATTAATGAATGTCCTTATAAATTAGTTTTATTTATAATT
Organism: Caerostris extrusa; assembly: GCA_021605095.1. Lineage (NCBI taxonomy): Eukaryota > Metazoa > Arthropoda > Arachnida > Araneae > Araneidae > Caerostris > Caerostris extrusa. The sequence continues at coordinate 105,342 of BPLR01016210.1, read as the reverse complement.
AGTGACTATGAAAATTAAAAATAAATTTCGCCAGAAATTTTTTTATGTATTTAAATAAAGTAGAAAGTGTGTCCTTGGAGTGTTAGTGATTTTATGAATTACTTCAGAACAAATTTTTAATTCACGGAATAAAAAATTGTATTCGTTAATGAATATCTCATATTCTTAATCTAATTCAGTACAATTCAATAAATGTTTTTGGGGGGGATGAATGTGTGTTTTTGTAAAACCAAATTAGAAATTGTTTATCAACAAATAGGATTGCGTATTATTGAAGTTCTTTTCATTTTTAAAAATCTATTTTTAGTCCTTCTAATTAGAAAACTCTGTCACTTTTTTTTTAACATCGAATATTAGTTCTTTTAATGTATGTTATTACTTAGAGATTAAATATTTTAATTTTGAAATTTTTTTATTTAGTCGTAAACACGCTGTAGCTTAAAAATAGAAAGTACTCATTATTTTTTTTTTTAAATAATTTCTGTTTTTCAACCTAATTGGAAGTAAAACGGATTTTATTGTTTTGCTCAATCTTAATGTTCACTGCAGCTGTCACAAGTTTCAATTGTTGTTGCTGTCGTAAGTATGTTATTGAAAATGCTCATTTAATGTATGAAAAATATTCTTTGAACCATTCATTAAAAGTTTCGTTTGTGAAATCCTTTATTTTTCTAATTGGCAACATTTAGTTCAGTTAATTACCCTTCTTTGTCAAAATCGGAGAGTATTTATTTTTAGTTGTTTTTGTGTCGTTGTAAATTAATTTTTTTTTTTAATTTTAACGAATCATTAGTTTCTTAAGCACCCTCTTAGTATTACTTCAATTGTTTTAACAATATAGTAAACAATTTTTTTTTTTTTTTTTTTTTTTTTAACATTGAGAACTAGTTGAGAACTGTTTTTCAGTCGAAACTGATTAAGGTAATTGGAGAAATAATCGAATTCAACCATTTCATTTCGAAATTACTTAAATGTACATCAGTAAAAATTAAAAACAACTAATTTTTTTAAGCCGTACTGGTCTGTGGGATAGCTCGCTATATTTACAAACTAAAAAAAGTACTGTGGATAGAAGGGATATATCCTTAAGTTGGAAAGCCCTTTTGATGAACAATGGATGTAAATTACGCCATCCGATGTCGTCTAGTTCAATATTATCATAGTACAATTTCGATGCAAAATAGCAGGTCCTCGTGGCGAACCTTGGGTAACGTTGAATTTGCTATATATCTGTAAAATTAGTGATAAATAGCTTCAACTCAATAAGGTTTTAAGCATTCAAGATAAATGTTAGGCATTTCAAATAACTGTAAATTATACAAAATTTTAGTGGCTTAATGAATTGAAAACAGTTTTTAAATTCAGGGTATTACTCAACTTAGTGTTTATATAGGTATCGTGTATTGTATCGTCGTATAATCAGAACATTTTTGTAAAGATTTTTTTATTTATTCGAAACCATATGACAATTTCTTGAATTCAGAGCATGATTCTATTTTTATTGTTTACGTAGGTTGTCCTTGTTACGTGATTTGTCCTAAAAATTTACAACAAGCGGCGTATTGATATCCCCATTGCACTTGAAATGCTCTACACTCACTATCTATCTTTCTTTTTTTCCATAATCATATAAATTCTCACATTTTCCGAACTCAAAGTTTAGAACTGTTCTACTCTCGGTTGCCTCCCATATTTATACTACTCCTCCTCAAAATATATATGAAAACACTTCCAGATAAGCGATCACGCAACATAGCTTTTGCAGAACATAACTCTAGCACTGCTACTCGCTACAAATAGCACTTTGTACATCGGCTAAACATTATTGACGATTGCACGAAATTCTGGCGCTTCCCAGAAGATGACACTGCATTAATGTAGCACAAGATGGCATCTCAGACATAGCAACATGTCCTTGACAACACCGATAAGTATGGAGAACGGCGACAAACGATAATATATATGTGCATTCGTAAATAAGGGAGAGTTCCAAATTTTAGGAATGGAACACGCCCCCTACACCCTTAATGTTCTACACAATAGATACCTCCTTCACCTGATAGTTCGGAAATGAATAATTGCTCGCAATTCACAACACTGACTTGTTGGTAGGATGAGCTATCCAGGTCTTGACCCTTGGGACTTAGAGGAGGAATTAGTGGGGCTCTTATGCTAAAAAGTTCGGAGATAGGTTTTAGAGAGCAGATTGAAAAAATTCCGATACAACAAAATTCGATTCCCATGTACAACCAAATAATTTAACAAACTGAAGAAGGGAAAAAATATCACAAAAACAGCAATCAAACAGGAAAAAAAATTACCACACACAATTAAATTCATGTCATTTTTATTGAATAAATGAATCGATATAGAATTATGATTGTATTTATTTAATTCATATATATATTTAGTAATAGCGAAGCATTTTCGCTAGTCATAAATAAGAAAAAAATCTAATTTAAACTAAATGCATTCGAAATTTTTACATCATAAAAAATTTAAAAAATATGCATATCAAATCATAAACATGCATATCAATATCATCAAATCTGTACAAAAATTGTGCAGACATATCAGTTTCAAAGGTAAGTTTTTATAAAAGTAATGAATTAATATTGTAGAATACGATTCAATGCAAATGTGCGAATAATAAAAATTAATACGGTTCAATGCAAATGATCGAATAATGATAATTAATACGATTCAATACAAATGAACGAATAATAATAATTAATATGATTCAATGCAAATGAGCGAATAATGATAATTAATACGATTCAATGCAAATGAGCACTGAATTCGAAAGGGAATTCAAGGTGAAATGATGAAACTTTGTATAAATAAAAAATTCTTCAATCTTTCTAGAGAAGTTCAAGAATTCTGTATCTCAAAGCAATTCTGTTTCCAAATATCCACCAGTCAACCGGGCAGTCCATTTCCTCTTCCCAAAAGATATTTATTTGTGACTTCGGCTGTCCACTAACTAAACAAAGGGGAAGACAGTGCAGATATTGGGTTCCCCTAGTTTTGTACACAACGGAAATCAACATAAATATGTGTGATGGTCAATCGAAGTTGGGTCAAGCTGAAAGTAATAGAATTTTATTCGGCACTAAAAATGCCCACATAAATTTTACTTAGGAGAATTAGTTTATCATAGGATTTAACCATGCAATTCTTACTAAATTAGGAGACTTAAAGAACTTCAGTATTAGAATAATTAAGTAAAAGAGGTAAAAATATTATGGAAAAACTTTTTTTTTAATATGGGTGAACCTCATGCCACATTTATGTTTGCATCGGATAGTCCAGCGAAGGAAGAACTTTTAAGTGTCTCGCATTTACGTATCGTGTGTGAGAAAAACCAGAAAATTCCCATCAGACACCCTGATTGTCGAGGGAAGACGTTTTTACACATGTTGTTCCAATCACCATCGAGTCTCTTTAAGGTACTTTGTGGAACCTTAATTTACTACTGTACTAGATTAGTTCTACAGCAAGAGAGAATTTATTGATGGATTTTTTTCCTTTTTGAATATTGGTGAGCCTCGTGTTCCATTTATGTATGCTATTAATGAATGATGAAGTAACGATTTCTAGATGCCCCACCGTATGAGAGAAAAACCAAAAAGCCCATCAGAAGCCCAAATTAACGATTTACCCCTCCCCATCGTTTTTACACACTTCTAATCGTTATAGAGTCTTCTCGTTTTCTGAAAGCTGTGAATATCTGTGTGATTCCCCTAGGTGCACATTTTACCTGTCGTGTCATATTGTACAGATAAAAAATTATTAATTAAATTAAATTTTTAATGGTTGCATTATATGTTTTTGTCTGGAATTGTATTAATTTTAATGAGTTTTAATTTGTATTTATTGATTTGCTTTTTTTAAATATTTTTTTATCCTTGTAAAAAAATAATAAAATAAAATTGCCAATAGATATTCTTCACTGGGGAAAGAAATAAAAATTTTCGAACAAGTCGGTCTGGATGGTCTGCATCACAAAAAAAAAAAAGGCGCAATTCAGCAGCTCCATCCTTTGAGGATTTTATGGAGTCAAATAATTAATTAGCATTTTTCACTCCATTTATTTTTGTGTATAAAAAGTTGTATCCTAATGGTCGCTGCTTTAAAAGTAATAAAGCAAGATTGATTAATGGCTTAACAGTCCTAATGTGGAACTTCACAGCATGCATCTGCATCGGCAGAATAGCAATTTATATCTCTTGTAGCAAATAGTAAGTGTTAAAAAGAAAATGCATTATGTGCAATTGCCCAATAATCGCATGAGGAAGGAATTAAAAATTCAATCTTTCTGGTTATATAAAGCGATTTTGAAAATAAAAATGTCAGAGAGGAGAGGATATCAATAAATGAGAAAAAGAAGAAGATGTAGTAAAAAGGGATGGTCTTAGGTAAGAGTGGAAGATTGTTGGCTGAGGATTTTCACCTACGTGTTAATGGTGTTTCTTTCTGAAAAGACCAGCTCATCTAGAGAAAAAAAAAAAAGGTCTTGCTGTCAAGTGTTAGAAAAGTTCGCCTCTGGGGTAACTAGCCCCCTTTGTTGAAGAGATGAGTTCTATAAAGAATTCATTGCCTGGTTCAAAGCAATACACAATGACTGAAAGACGTCTTCAGTGGAACCATCACTAAAGAACTGCAGTAATGATTAGAGATTGTTGAAGAACTATTTCCTAGTGATGCAAGTGGTGAATAATATGGTTAAAAAGTCAAAAAACTAATTAGTGCATGTGAATACAGAGATTGTCACATGCCGAGATTGTAACATGCATCTATGTATATATATATTCGTAAATTTTATTTGCATGAATCAATTGACGATAACTATTTAACATGGTTAATTGATATTAAATTTAAATGTTTCATGGTCTAGTGGCCTCCTTTATTAATAATTTTTTTTAATATTTTTGGGGTAATTTTGATTATGTTATGTATGAAACTTATTTTATTTCAATCATTATTGAGTTCTTTATTTTATAAATGTGTAGTAGTCTCTTATCTTGCAAGATTGTGAAATAAAAACGAAATTGTCGAGTTATATATGATGTTGCTGTTGTTTTTAGTTGCTGTGAGATTTTGTTAGTTATTGTGAAACATAACACAGGAAATTCATTTAAGTTTTTAGGGGACTTATTTTAATGGAACGAAGTAGGTTATTGGAGATTATACTAGCAAATTCCATTTTTTAAATGCTTATTGTAGATATTAATCAGGTTTATTATGGTGATTTGATTTATTAGTGGATGCGATGATTTAGCTAATTTTATTTTATTTTAACAACACCTCATGTCACTGTCTCAAGAGCCAGCCATATGAAGTTATTGATGGATCTATTTCTTGTAGTTTGTATATATAATTAAATCTTTGAAGTCAAGTATTTTAAATAGTCACAAGTTAGAAACATAGCCATTAAAAGAATCCACAATACTTAATCATAAAAATTTAATTTCAGTTGGTCGAGTATTTTACCTGTATTGCATGTCTGTCCCTGGCCCAAACATTTTGTGCAAGTAAAAGACTTTAATAATTCTAACTGATTATTTTTTGTTTTAAATATATCCTGTATTAGTTAGTATAAAATTATCTTCAAGATTAGCTGAAGACAATGCATATATCTTTGCATTTTACTTGACATTATTTTCACTAAATAAAAACTTGGGCTTTCTGTAATTGATTTTTTTTTTGTGAAACTTGCAATGTTTCAGTAAACTTACTGTATTAAAATGGGTTCTAAATGAATTTTAATTGTATAAAGAAAGAAAAAAATTTCTTTGTTCTTGAATACATCATTAAAAATTATATTTTTAATACTTGAAATATTTCTTTAATTATAAATATTGAGAAAAGGTGTCTTTTGAGTTTACAGATGTATTGTAAAGTAATACTTTTGAAAGAAACATAAATTCAGCTGGACATAAGACATTTACTAATTATAACGGAAAATAAATCCGTATAAAATAATTTGTTTCCTTATAACAGCTTAACATTTAAGCATAATACTTACTTCGTGCCTTCTGGCACATAAAGCATTCAGAATTGCATCCATCCAGCCTACCTCTCACCACACTTCTGTCCCTGGACTAGCACCGGGCCTCTTCAAGTCCCGAAACTTTTTTTCTCATAAAATACTTCTTCATCTACATTGCCATGTTATCCTGGGTCTACCTCTTTTTCTCTGACCATCAGCAACACAGAAGTTACCAGTTCTTTTAAAAATTCAGCTACTTTTTATTTTATTTGGCCAAAAAAATTGTATTGAAGTTAAATAGTGTCTCATGTAAGTCTAATCAAAAGGATGGATGTGTCTTAAAAGACAAGGAAGGCCTTTGAGTCTGGATAAAGAATCAAGTGTCGATACATCATAAAATCCAATTTCTGGAGAGCCAGTAAAATGTCATATATTTCGGTTGAAAATAAAAAACACTATTTATGTAGACCAACCTCATCCTACTCATCGTCACAAATAACTGCTAAAGCCCATGATTATTTACCTTTTAGCCGTCAGTATAAATTACTGTATAAATGGAAAAGGCTTGTCTATGGGAGGAAAATAAATGAAGGCAAACTGTGGATGAAGTACTTGGACGAAGGAAATGTTCTAATTCGTCAATAAACTTAATCCTGGAGAAAATACATGGAGAGAATACATGGAGAAAATTCTCGATCAATTCGTAAGAGGTAGAGAATTTCAAATTAATAAAATTCACTAAAAATTTCATTCTATGACAAAAAGGGAACAAAGAATGATCTCTTATCATAAAACTTTTAAAATTGAGTTCAGAAACATGTCCAAATAGAGGATGTTTACTGTTGGGATTAATTTTAAAATAATTTTTTAGGGAAAGTCCCTTGCGCGTTATGTGTAAAGATGGATGTCTGTCATAATTGGTGATATAAAGGTTGTGAACAGTTGAGGTAGGAAACGCTCCTGCTGAAATGGACAGGTCTTGATAGTATTTAGTATAGTATTTAGCTTTTCTAGTTTGGACAACTTAGCCGCTTAACAATGAATAATGCAGCAATAATCCAATTTCAGTAAAATTACTAACTTGTATATATTTAAAAGTGTTTTCTGGTTAGCTCCCCAGATTGTTGATAAAGTCAATGCATTTGTGCATTTCTGTTTAAGGGTTAGAATATGGGATTCAAAAGAAAGTTTGGTGTCAAATACTTAAAAGTTTTACCTCTTGTAAACTGAAATTTTTTGTCTATGAAATTGAGTTTCTGCTTCCTTTGCTGGGCACAAGCTTATATAATTTTTTAACATCCATTAAATATGCGTGCCCCAGACCGCCCCGCCCTCAATTGAGCCTAACAAAGGAAAGCAGATTTCTGCAATTATGCTGTCCAGGACTTTCATGGTCAGAATAACCCCTGATGATCAGAATAATCTCAACCCTTAACAAGGTGCCAGAAAGATGATACTGGCACTTGAATCCTAAACGGCTCCAAATCTAATTGCCTAGATTCACCAGCCGGTCTATTACACCCGGAAACTAGATGTACCTCTCGTCTACCAGAAGCGAAGGCCAAAGAGACGTATTGTCCATATAAGAGCCGCAACTCAAGCTGGACTCAACTAAGAGGATTTCCTTGGATAAGAGTCGCCACTCACGACAAACACAAAAATCACACGCAAATTATTAAACACGAAGTTTACATGAATAATTGCGATTTATGTGGATTCTGCCTGGTAAAAGGAACGATTGAAAGCAAAGATCACTGGATGTATTGATTCCCCGGTGTCCTGATACTCCTACACATCTGGAGATGTCTCCCTGACGGTTGTTCCACTTGAATATCATGCACATTTACCTAAGCGATATATCACTAGAAAGATAGATAAACAGATTCAACATTAAGTTACACCACAGACAGGCTGCTGCACAGCAATCGCAATTTTGAACGAACACCCCTCCAATAATGAAAACTTCAACTTCCAATCCTGCTTAAGACCAACGGTAGGACATTCAAGCCTACAGATTTAGTATGCGCATGATACTAATGTAAAGTATAGCTAAGTGTCAGCCAATTTAGTTCAGGGAGCCAAATTACAAGGAAAACATGATATTTTTAACAAAAATTCCATAACTCGTCTTTAAATTAATATTTTAAAGCATTTTAGATCAATGCATACATAACATCATTAAAAACAAACAGTTGAAATTTCATCAGATTCTGAAAATTATCATAGCAATTATGACTCCTATCATATGGCGTTGTAGCAAAAATCCGGTATTCCAGAAATTTAATGTAGAGTTTTTAATGCCGGAATTCAGTATCCTAATAACTCCTGATTAAATATCTGTACCTCGAATTCTAATGACTCTAGAAGGGAATTTAAAACTGTTTTCATAAGCTTAAGGTGTGATCTTTAAAATAAAAACATTAAAAAAAAAAAACATTTTTTTTTTTTTCCGAAAATCGTGATTTAAACACGATCGGCTACTTTAAGATTAAAGCAATCTTTTAAAATTCAAAGTATTAACATCAATTAAGAGAACTTTAACGAATTAAGTATCGTAAAAACCTCAGGATTAAACTACTGCATATTGGCTTTTAAGCACACTATAAACAAACTAGAAACTATTTTCGAAAGCTAAAGGTCTGATCTTCAAAATAAAAAAAAAAAAAATCCGGTTTTTTTAACGAAAATCGTGATTTGAATGTAGTGGGTTACTTTAAGATTTAAGGAATCTTTTAAATTACAAAGTATTACCCCAGTCACTAAAGCAGGGTTTAATGAAAGAAATATCGATATTTTCTGAGCTAAATAACTATATTTGAAACTAGTACAGACGTACACTTTTACGATCGATTCGTCGCGCGATACTGAGATGAACCTCTTCCTCTTCTATTCATAGTAGTATAAAATAGTATACAAGGTAAATTCTTTTCGGAAGAATTTTCCTCCCAGATAAAATAAAACCCGGTTGAGTGAACACGTATTTAAAAGAATAAACCGGAAAATATCTTTGGAAAACATTTTAACCTAAAACTTAAATGAATTTAAATAATTAAAAGCGAAGAATTTTAAGTTTTAATAATCTTTGCTTAAATCTTATAAAAATAATTTCCTTTAAAAGAAGATAAATCAAGTTGGTTAAATTATTAAATGCCTGTCTTGATTCAAGTGTATTAACTGAAAATAGAGTAATCTATTGTGTTAGACAAGAAGGAAGTTAGACTTTTCAGTCGTGGTAATAGGGAAATTTTAAAAGCTTAACATAAAAGCAGATTACAATATGTATCCTTGAAATACAGGATGGTTATAATTAAAGACCCACTTTCAAAATGTTGTAAAAAAAGAACCACTCGTCACGGTAAGTTCAAATTTGAACTGAAGATGCTTGAAGAAGGAAGAAACGCTATGGCATCAAAAAAAAAAGTTCCAAAAAGTTCTAGTTATTCTTCCTATCCAATTTAGTATGATTTTGATGTGGTGGATGGGATTTCCACTAACAGTGTCACAACTATTGAATGACTTGGAAGTCCTTTTTTTCCGTCAAAAAACCAAAACAATCAAGCACATTGAACACTACAGTTGGTTTAATGTGCAACTCTTGCCAAATGCGTTGTAATTTTGATTCAAAATATCACTGGCAGCCGAATTCACTTTTTTATGCCACTTACAGCGACATCTATTGGAATTTTTTTGCATCATTTGAACATCACTTTGAAATTTTTTTGATGCCGTACAGTTTACCCCTTCTGCGAGTATCTTCATTTCAAATTTGAACTCATTGTGACGAGTGGTTCTTTTTTTATCTCATTTTGAAAGTGGGACTTTAATTATAATCACCCTGTATAATGTATGAAATTTATGCTTATTTCATGAGTTAAAGTAAATCTTAATTATTTCATTAGGATAGATAAATTTAAATTTAAATTCAATGTAAAAGTTAAAAAATGTTATAGATAGGCAAAACATGTTTAAGAAAATTTCATAACCAGAAGGAATTGGAGGGTTTAAAAGGAAACTATAGAAAATACAAAATGAATAGAAATGCAGAAAGATTCAGCAGTGTTCTATAGATGGTCGAACAAGGCGTTCTGGGTGGTTCTTAACCTCGTTGATATCCATTGGTGCCACGTAAGCAATGTAGCTTTTTGCCAAATTGGTATGCAAAGAGAAACCTATTTTACCAAGATATTATTGTCCCTGTAGATCATAAATCTCTGATAATACTATGAATGTAGAAGATGTGAGCAGAAAAGAACAGAAGGAATCAATAATACTACAGTGAACAGCGAAAATGTGACAATAGTAATAGTAGTAATCCGTCCAGAGTAATAGCAGAATAGTAAAGCATTAATTCAGATTGGGTGTTCAGGGTGTTATGTTATTCATCAGTTTGATGGCTTGAAATGTAGAAGCAAAATTGGTATGCTGAGAGAAATGTATTTTTATCAGGATATTACTGCCTCTACAGAGCATAAGCCACCGATAATGATACGAGTGTAGAAGTGAGAAGTAACATCCGAACGAATCTAAAATGTGGACAATGAAAAGGAACAGTAGTATTCCTTCCAGAATAGTATGAGTATTATCTGAATAGTGAAGCATTGATTCGTATGGGGTATTGTATTCTTCAATGGTTCAAGTGTAGAAGCATGCCTGTGGGAAGAAGTATATATTTACTGGGATATGACTGATCCTACAGAGTATTAACCCCCAATAATGATGTTAAATAAGTGAGCAAAAGTGGTTCGAAGAATACACAATGTGACACTGACAGGAAAATGTAACACTAAGAATAGTTATATTTTTCCAAAATATTATGAGTGTTATCAGAATGAAGCATTGTTTCAGATGTATTGTGTTCTTCAGCTGTCCAATGACGACAAATGTAGAAGCCAAATGGGTCTGCAAGGAGAAGCTTTTTTTTACCGGGATAAACTTGTTCCCCCCAATAATGATATTTGTATAGAAAGTCCTCAATAATGATTCGAATATAGAAATGAGCAGAAGACATCTAAAGGAATCAGAAATACGACAGTGGATAATGAAAATGCGATGCTAAGAGTAATAATAATCCCTCTAGAGTATTAGCAGAATAGTGAAGCACTACTTTAGATGACGCATTGTTTTTGAACGGTTCGATGGCATCTAATACGCAAAAGGACTATATTCGTGTTTTTCCTTGTAATGTTTTCTTCGATCCTGAACCATCAATTTCAGATTCACACTTATGGGCAATGGCATGCAGATCGATAAAATGTTTTACGAATTTTGCTTAATGGCAAGAATGTTGGGATGTGGATAACGAATATCCTTTCCCATGTTATAAATTTTTCACATTTGTCAACAATTTATTTATTTCAAAACGTTTTAAAAAGTATATCTAAAGACTATCTTTAATCACCAAATGCTGCAAATGACATAAAATCAAGTTTTATCAAAATATTTGATAGAGTATTCGATAATAAAATATATTTACGTATTTATTACAAATATGGTATTTTAAGAACATAAAAAGGATTCTTGCTAATGTTATCTTTGCAGTAATTATTTTAGAAGTTCATTAAAAAATTCAAAGAATTTAAACACAAAGAATCTTGTGAAAAAAAATTAAAAATAATATCACTAATGTAAACGTATTTTAAATGAGATTTAATTATTATTTAAATGATCATGAAATTATTTTCTCGATTCCCTCCCTTTAGAATTCATTTTAACGCATTAGTATGGTGAAATAAAGTGAATTGCTTTTCAAATTCAGGCATAACCAGAATCTTGAAAATATCTCTTGTATTGTTAATTTTAATATAAAAGTGGCTGGCATATATAAAATGATTTAATTCAGCCTCTATGAAAGCTGGACTTTCATAAATATTTATTGCACTTAACACTTACAGATTTAATATCTTGAAGTGTAATTCTAAAAATTGAATGATTTTTAATTTTTATTTATACATTTAATTCCTTATTAAAATAAACTCTTTTTGCCGGTCTTGCATATTGAACCATTTTAATTTCTTATATTACTCTTTTTACTGGTTCATTTAAATTTATTCATAACAAAAACATTAAAGAATAATGATTCTCATACTTATGTATAATTTTCATGTTAAAAACTCATTTTAAAAGTTGAAAATTACTTTTTTCATTTATTTGGATGTAAAAACATTTCCATAATTTAGACAAAATTGTTTTTAAATGTTATTGTTTTAATTTTTAATTTCTAATTTTGTAACGATGCAAAGATTAACAATTCTAATGGATTCTAAATTGATTAATTACTTTTGAATAAATTTTGACAATTTTTAAATTTATTCTTTTACTTTTCAGGGGGATTTTTCAGGGAGGATGTTTCTTCTTGTAATCAGCAAACAAACGCATGTGAGGTACAAAAATGTGTGCTTAAAGAAAAAAACATGCTGGTGTAAAAATGATTTGGATGTTTTCTGTATGAAATCAAACAGAAAAAGGTTTTATTTATAGGGTGCAATTGAATCGAATGATTGTTTGCCCAACAGAGAGAATAGTTTACAGATACTCCATAGTATGGAATACAACCTTCCTTGCTTTAATGATTGGGTACCATCGTGACTCCATTCTCAAAATCCCGTAATCAATATTTGTCCAGGTAAGAGTTCTAACGAACATTTATTTAAGTGTTTTATTGTTCTCAGGTAAATTTAGAATAAAAAAAGTATCTTCAAAGAGCATCTTATTCATGTTCTAAAATATTTAAATCTGGATAGAACTCTAGACAATTCATTCAAGAGGTAATTTCAACTTTCAACAGTTCTTCCACAACATTAACCAATTGTGGTCTGACGATAGAAACAATCTGCTCCAATCTCATTTCTGTAAAGGTACACAAATAGAAGAATAACTTGTTGACAGTAGCGATCTTTGTTAACCCCTTTAACGTGTTATCCCAAGTATCCTTTCGAAACACAATGTGTTAATTCCAGCAAAGTTTAATTCTTAATTCTGAATTAAAACGAGTATTTTGGGCTGCCTTGTATTTTTTCTAAAATAATCATGAATTCACTTCTGATAATGTATTTCTGCCAACAATAATTCTATCATGATTTCATGTTATTTTACAGAATGTTTGCTTCTCCCGTCCTGATCTTTTGTATTGATGAGGATCTGCCTGTAATTTATTACTTATTACCATTTCAGATATATCTATTTTATATAAAATGATAAAATCTGTAGGTTTGATCTGAACAACATTTCTAGGATTTCATCTTCTCGTTTCCATCTTTAACTAAATGACTTTTTACCTTTCTTAGCAAGTTTTAGTAAACAGTTGGGTTTTTTGCTCCTTTATTCCGTATTCAATATGCATGCATTTTTAAGTCTTCAAATACATGATGATTCTTTTTAAACTCTGAAGAAATTTCTAAACATTTCGATGCTTGTGATATATCTGTGGTTTTAGAAGTGCTTCTGAGACTTGTTTTCATCCTATTCCGCTTAAAATCAAGAAACTTATTTTGTGTTTTCAACTTTACTGAGTGACTCAGTTTGTGTATTTGTTTGAATTGGAATCTCAATGACTGCAATATAATTGTTTTCAACTACCAGGTGTCTTCAAATTTAATCCCAACAACTAGCGAATACATGTCTGGTGACGCCTAGGGACTCAATGGGATACTTAACTTGTCTGTCACCAGCCACATAATACGACAATGGGGAGTTATGGTATGGAATGCCGTTTTTGGACCACCACGTCTATTAACTTGCGTCCATCACTTGCTTACATTTCAACAGCATATTCATTTTCGTCATATTCTGTTTAGAATCAAGGCGTTTATTTTGTGTTTTCACTTTTCCTGGGTTGTTCAGTGCTATGTAAGCGTTTGAGTGGAGCAAGACTTCACCAGGGCGTTTGCAGTTGTTCAGTATAGAATCTCACTGACTGTAGTAGAACTGTTTTCATCGACGAGACTTCTTCAAATTCAACCCAATGACTAATGAAGAGATGTCTGGAGACGACCAGAAACACGGTGGGATGGGGTACTAATTTGACTGTCACAAGGCACATAACAAATCAACGGGAAGTTACTGTATTTATTTGTTAGCCGAACCAATTTGATTGAACTGTGTGACAGCCCCATCCATTAAACAGCATTACTTATTTACATTTCAATGATAATGCCAGACTGCACACAGAAATTATTTCTACTGATTGTTTTTGTATTTATCAAACACTCATCTAGCTAGCTAGATTATTAAATCTATAACCAGTTTGAAAAAAAAAGAAAACAATTTCTGTGTTGTTTTACATATTTATCTAATTTTATATAAAAAAATAATTTAATATATTTATTTTAACTCTAAAAGCATGGGTTAAACTAAAAGCAACCCCTTTAAAATTATTTTGCGCTGTTTAAAGTAAGAAATATTCGACACTAAAAGACTGTTGGAAAACAAAGAAAAACATTTTATCCATGAATTGAAAGTTATTAATTAAAAAAGTTTCTAAAAGGTTTTATAAACCAGACTTAATTTTGCAAAAGGATTAGATGGGTATTTTAAAAGGCATATAAGTTTTCCTGTCCATAATAACACTTTCTCGCTTATCCTTCCTTTAATTCTTCTATGCGTTTATTCGAGTTTCTATAAGATTACATTTGTGTATATGATATGAAAATTCTGGCAAGCAATCTTAGTGATGTGCGTGAATAATTCATCCCCTCATTATTGCTTTGATTAAATATTAATATCTTTGAAATGTAATCACACTTTGCATGAGAAGAACTGAAAACTTCCAACACTATCTAGTTCAACAAATGAATATAAGAATGAAGGATATTATATGCTGGTTTAGAGTGAACTTTACATTTTCATCAAGTCTACTATTTTAAAGACAACTCTTCGTAAAGTCCCCATGTTTAACATTGATATACACTGTTATGCTGATTTTCATGAAGATTATGACCAAATTACATTGCCTCGAATTCCATATTTGGTAAATATTTATGTAAATGTTTCGTCATTCTTTAAGTAAAATTATAAATACATACAATATAAATATGAAATATATGATATATATATAAAACTATAAATACATATTTCTCTTTCAAAAATGCCCTCCATTGTAAGTAATGAAATGATAAAGATATTGCAATGCATTTAAAAAGAATATTTATTCAAATTATATTTATTCAAATAAATGTAATTAAATTTAAAACAATTCCGTAAATGTGAATCCTGTATGGTCTTGGCAGTAAACTTTCTGATAGAAGCTGTTAGCTCCAGGTGCATAACGTGTAAAAAAATCGAAGTGGAAACCAACGCCCGATAATATAAAAATCATGTCTGCGTGGGGTAAGCTGGCTGGAGGGAGAAAGAAATGTAACATGAGCAGTGTGCGTTTGGTTTTCGAATAAAAGAGATGTGTTTTTTACAGTCCACTATCGTGTTATGTGTTTTTATTCTGAGACCGTAACAGAAGCCGAGGAATGATCGAGTTAAATTAGTAGGCCTGAAAATCTCTTCATTGGATTTGTGGAGAAGGTCGTAACTCCTTGAGTATTACCAATGGGAAAGTGTGTTTTAAACTGATCTGGCTGTAAGGAATAGCACTGACTCACTGAAGTGTCAGTCCTATTCTTGAATTAGTCAACCAGTTTTGTGTTTAAAAACTTATGTTAAAGAGTATAAATGTTCTAGGAACAAAACTCTCAATGAAGTACGTTTTAAAAAGGCAACTTTCTAGGTTACAAGTATTCAACAAAAACAACGTTATAAAGTTTCTCAAAAGGGTGTGCACACATAAAAGTGAACATCTTTCTTTCAAATTATAAATAAAGGAGTAATGTCGAATTCCTTGAAACCACCAACAATTAAAGATCAATTTTCTGAGAAGGTAATTTAATATTAGTAGAAAATAATTAAATTAAACAGGATGGAAATGTTTTTAACTTGGTGTTTTTAACTGAAAACAGTGTAGTATTTACTACATTCTATATAAATATAATTGGAAAACTTTAAATATATACATAAGTTACTTCAACAATCAGAACAGTTATAAACACAATATATAATTAATGTGCGCATATTATTGAATATAGTAGAGTTTTATCAGTTTTAAAAGTATTAAATAAGAAAGGCCCTATTTCATACGTTAAATAAAGAATACGAATTTATCAGTGGTTTGAATAATTATTAAAGAATTTAACTAAAATCCCAGAAAAATCCTTCCTAGCAAACGGATATAGACAGCAGAATCATTGAGCCTACCATGAGAAATCCCCAATGGCAAACAGAGCATGACCTACTTTTGGTCCGTCAGGCGAGGGCAAACATTGACAGCTAGTAAATCCGTTTAGATCAAAGTTTATTGGAATTGTACAATATGAAGAAATTCAACTGCAAGCATTCTCAAACTTCTTTTTCCCAAATGCATCAATATAATGCGAAAATGCGACAGAAGATTGAAAATCAATACTGAATCGACAGTCTGGAATATAAATGTGATTTCAGAACAATATTTTTGAATGGCAAAATGTAACATCATTTTTCGTTCTAAAAATGGCGGATATAAATTGTAATTTTATTTTGTTTTCACTCACTCTAATAAATTTTTAGCACAATAAATTAAATATGTTCTTTTAGAAATTGTTTTAAGGAAATTTTCATAATGTATTCTAAGATAGTTAATTATCCTTTTAATTGTTTTTTACTTTAAAAGTTAATTCACTTAAAATGAGGTTCTTCTTTCAGAAAAATTCGCAATTTTATTAAAATTATAATTTTATTTACAGCTTTATCAAAGTACTTATACAAATACAACAGGCAAGATGCAAGGGCAAGATGTAAAGGGCAAAGGATAATGTAATAAAGATAATAATATAATGTAAATAAGGATAATGTAATTTGAAGTTTTGCAAGTGTCTGGCAATTAATTCCAGTTATATAATGTATATACAATTCCCCTTTTCACCTGTCTTAAATACATATATATACGTAATAACACGCGTTTTGCTCTTCCTGAATTCCCGGCCTACAATTTAGTTATTACACTAAACACATTTAACTTTAAATTCTCCCTTTTCTCATAACAACCACTTATAACTTTTTATAATTTATCACTGCCTTAACATGGCTTATGTTGCTCTCTTGTTTTGAAGACCTTGACTCAAAAGGCAAGGATATCGTTTTGCAGTGGATCCCAGGCCATTGTGGGATCTTGGATAATGAGAAGGCGGATTCTCTTGTCAAAAAGGAACAACCATCATCCAAACCTTTTGTAAAGACATCTCTTTTCACTCGATGAAACTGATGATCCGAGACTTTTTCGGAACACTCTACCTGGCAACTCATCTAAAACCTGGTTTAACTTTATTCTAAACATCCCTGATCAGCCCAGGTTTAACGCTGTTGCCATTTTCAGACTCCTGACGGGCCATGATTGAATGGCCAATCATCTTTTTCGTATGAAAATATTTGCAAGCCCAAAATGCATGCTCTGCAGTCTTGGAGAGGGCATGTATTCATCTCACCTTCCTGTCTGCCCTGAACTTGTTTCCTCTACTGTGTACGGTCGTTACTGGGAGGCTAGGGCCGTTATGGGCTAAACATGTCACTATGTGATTTCTTTCGATTCGCGTTGTTGTTTTCATGTTTTTTGTGTTCTTTTTCTTCTTTATTTTATTACTCATTGTAGCTTGCCATTGGAAATAAAAAAAACATTGCTTATGATCCCTATCAATTCTTTTGTTCCAGGATCTGCAAGATTCTAAGCAGAACACTTTTTGTAATTTGTTTACTTTTCCTTCGTTCCTATAGCAGAAGCTTTACAATTCGTGCAACTCTTAAGAGTGTGTTTTTCTCTCTCCTGTCCCCTTCTGAGGCCGGACGTCAACCCTCTAAATTCTTTAAATATTCTTGTTAATAAACCTATGAGGATTTTTCCTTTTTCTGCAAACTCCACTTGGCTTCATACTGAACTTGCAGCAGCGTCAGAGCCGCTACATATATAATACATAATATTGTAATATACGTATGCAGCGGTTCGGTTTCTTCGTTCGGTTCGGTTTTCTTTCGGGCTATACCTTACCGGCTCTAAATGGAAGTTTATTCTGTCTACTTCATTTCATCGGAATACGTCGCTAGATATGTCTTTGATTTGGATCCAGTCGTTTAACTAACAGAATTAACATAGTTTATTTATATACTTTTGATAGTAAATATTCCTAGATAAAGCTATTCTGAGGATATATATTCTTTATAAAAGCTTTCCTTAGGATGCTATAATTAATTTCTTTAGGGGTTTGGGTTTCTATGAGTATTTATTTTGTGTTTTACTGATTTCCTACACAACATTTTCCATACTTATAAATGTGTTTTATTTTATTTAACAATACATTTCTAGCCGTTCATTTTTTTTTATTTTTGTGTTTTTCTAATTATTTTCAATTTTGTTGCTGTAGCTTATGAGAACTTCGGATCTTCAAAAATCTCTTTCTCTCTGATCTTTTCTTGAAATAAATAAATATAAGGCACTTCGGGATATTATATTTTTGTATTACGAATATTATGCGGGGTTATTTTATACAGTTTGAGTGTAGCGAATACTGTTGTGGTTTTCATTGAGCAAAATGGTCATGTTTCTAATTCATTTCTTGCCAATTCTCATCTATTTTTTTGTGTTCATGTATTATATTTATATATACATATTACTGTAATTGCGATACTTTTGGTCATTATTTATATATTAAACTAAGTAACGGCTAATTAAAATTCTCCATTCAAAAGTTTTTTTAATTAAATCGATTAAGTCTGTAATGAATATAAAAAAATTCTAACATGCCCAGTTAATTGTGGGTATCTCTTTCAATTGTCTTTATGTTATAAAAGGACTTCACCAATGAGAGCTATAGGGATTGGTAATGTCTCGAAATAAAGCCACTCACTCTGAGTGGATTGTAAAAAAACTCAACTCTTTTATTCAATTCCTTCTATTAGCTCACACTCTCCCTATATATATCTTGTTCAAATTTTCAATCGCTCATAAAATACTTTTTATTCATCCACTCCAGTTCAAATACATATTCGTTGAACTTGTAGTGAATGACACTTGATGTTAATACAGTTTTTCAAATATTAATTCAGTAATTAAATTTAATTAATTAATTTTATTTTTTTTTTAGATTTAAGTTGCATATATCTACCAATAGATGGCCCCAGATAAACTTAAAAAAAAGAATGAAAATTATTTATAAAGGACTTTCTGCAATATAGTGAAAAAGAAGTAGGAATCGATTAAAAAAGCATTTTTTTTTATATTACTTGTTTGAAAAACGAACGCACTCTGCCCTGGTTACATTTCTCACGCCCATGCAGACAAGTATGTTTATATCCTCTGCCGCCAGCTTACACTTCAATTTTTTTTTTTTTTTTTAAATTATGCACGTGGAATTCCATGAGGTAACAGAGGCAACATCCATGAGACAACAGAGATATATCATTTTGTCAATCAAGTTTAAATTTCATTTTAATTATTTAGTTCTTTTGCTAAGTTTGCTTCAAATTCTTTCTTCGTGCTTCCCTGTGGAACATTTCTAGTGATAAAACTAAAATTTATATAAGAAAACAAGCAATATACTTATTTTTATATAACAATATATAATATTTTTATATATTTATATATATTATATTATATAACAAGTAACATAGACTTATTTTTCACTATATTGCAGAAAGTCCTTTATAAATAATTTTCATTCATTTTTTAA
Organism: Caerostris extrusa; assembly: GCA_021605095.1. NCBI lineage: Eukaryota > Metazoa > Arthropoda > Arachnida > Araneae > Araneidae > Caerostris > Caerostris extrusa. Next base: position 85,614 of record BPLR01016210.1, on the reverse strand, counting down.
AGTTATCTGGCTCCATCTATTGGTAGATATATGCAATTTAAATCTAAAAAAAAAAAAAAAACTAAACTTAATTAATTAAATTTAATTACTGAATTAATATTTGACAAAACTTTATTAACATCCAGTGTCATCCACTACAAGTTTAAAAAAAAAATATTTGAACTTGAGTGGGTGAATAAAAAGTATTTTATAAACGACTGAAAATTTGAACAAGATATATATATAGGGAGAGTGTGGGCTAATAGGAGGAATTGAAAAATGAGCACTCTTTTGTTTGATCAACAGTCTCACTTCTCGTAATGCATCATTTATGGATAAGGAAAGTGAAACCTTCCAGTTGGTCTTTCGGAAGATCTGTAGTTGTATATACGGAAGATCATTGCTTGGCATTCTCTCACAATATTAATCAAGACTTCTCATTTTACAAAATAGTGACTGCAACGGAAGTTACGACGGCGAGAATAAGCCGTATTTATCACACGCAAACTAAATTTCTGTACTAAGCCAAATTTTTAATACACCGACAATTTCTAATAAAAAATTATTTTAAAATATATTTTCACATAAAATGTTTTCATTATGAATAAATATTTGTATTTGACTCTTACAACTGTTTGACTGTCTTGAAACTCTTGATTTTGACTCTTTCTTACTTACTCTTCACATAAAAATTAGTATTATTATTATTATTGGTAAAAACTCTTAAGTTAAATCTTAAGGTACATTAAGTTGAATAATAGCATAAAGAACCAAAAATGTTTAATTAATTTATTGAGACATGGCATAATTTATAAGACATGGCATATGTTTATATACTATTAGAACAAAAGCAAAAATGTCTTAAGAAGTCTATTTTTCGATTCGCTTTTTTATTTCTCACTTTACATATTTTCAATAATGTATTCTTTCTCATATAAATTTATTAAATATTTGAAATTTTAATGTAAATCTTACGATATATGCTAGACTTTAACACAGTATTTTAATATATAGTTTGATAGGGGACGGTATAACTGAATTATATTTCTCAACTGCGAATTAGTTGTACTTTCTTTCAAGGTGTATTCCTTTGTTTGCTCAATGTTATCAAATATATTATATGTCACTTCTCTTCAGCATACTTAATTCAAAATGCTCTACAAAAACTATGTGTCAAAAAGCTTTACATACAGAAAAATATATATCTAAGTTTTCCAGTTAACACTTAGGTATAAATACAAGTATTTCAAAAACAATATATTAAAGTCACTAGTTAAATCTAAATTGGGACCTTCATAAACATATTTCAGCTATTTCAACTTTGCATACAGAAAACGAAGACAATAGCGAATAGTTCTTCCAGTAGTAAAGATGTGCTTGAATAGAATGAAAAAAAACAAGATTTAGATTGATATAGCTCAACAGTTACAACAGTTAGCAACAGTTTTATTACTGTAAAAATTAACCTCTTGTATAATATATTACTAAGCTCTTTGGAAAATATTTTTATTGAATTTTTAGAAATAAGATGAAAAATTTATGATTTTAGAGTTTCTCATTTTAAATTTGCTTAAATTATAAATTTTTATCCAATTTTATTTGACTTAAATATTATTCTATAGCTATTGTTGTTCTATTGCAGCTGGCAATATAGAGGCAGTTAATCTACGCCATAAGCAAGGACTTCACCGCTGTGACACATTTAGCACTACCCAGGGTACATTTGTAGCTTGAAGACGTGCTACGGACGCGTGTAACACTACCCCCACAACTGTCTGCAGTCATATTAGACAGGGACCTAGAATTTAAAGTGGATTCCGAACCACTGCAAACATCCATAGCCCCTGTCATACCGAGCGCCAGAGCGCTCATTGGCATCATAAATGAATTTATAACTATATTGCAAAATGTTGTAAAAACCAAAATGTTTATCTATAAAACCTCTATACAGATACAGATATGTTTCACCTTACACTTATTATTTATGTTAATGATAAAAAGAATCTGATTGTAAAATTAGGTTGCTTGTAAAATAATCTCAATTTCGCCCTATTACAACCTCTGTTTTGTATTTCTATTCAATTCAAGCTGTCTGTGATTAAATCATACGCAACCGACACCATCGTCAATAAATCTGTTCTCTATTATCATGCTAACTTTACAATAAATCTGTCAGTCAAAAGTCACTTCTCAATCTGTCACTTTTTTAAATATTTTTTTTTTTTTCTAATGCAGCTGGCAAATAGACCGTGCTAGCCACTAGGCCATCAGGCCCCTATTATTTTATAGTAGTTTAATATTTTATGTACTATTTCGCTATCTGCTTATTGCACTTTTTTAAATACTAGGTTTTTCTTGTAAGTGCTGCAAATTGTTTGGTCAAATATGTCCTTTATGCCATAAAACACCAACCAACATTTAGCATGCTTTTATTCTGTAAAACATAAAAAAACTTTAATAGCCTTTGAATGCAAGATTACTGAACGGGATATTCATTTCTTCCAGAATTTAAACAGCAATTTACTTTATGTTTTCTTCAGAAATGATGGCTTTAGTTCGCTGGTAATCAATTCTTGGCAGATATTTAGACGTCCATCATTTTCATGAATAAAAAACGAAATTCAGGTAAATTTCCTCCTGCAAGAACCTATTAAATTAAAATTAAATAGGTTCTTGCGTGACGGTGAATTCGGAGTGCGTACCTTTTACTTAAAAATATAGAGTGATTACTTTGGCCGTTCGAAGGCATTTTATGGAATTTTTACTCTATGATCCGCATTTTGAATTCGATTTGTTCCAATCTTCTGAAATCGAAGTCGACCACTTCACACAGCTTGGGGGCTTGCATACTTCTTTTCTTAAGAGAGACGAAATGGAAAAAAAATTTGCCTTGCTAGCCAGAATTGCTCGATCAATGAAGGGTTGTTGTGTGAGACATGCTTACTCACCTGGTGACATCGATCGGAAGTTTGCGCTGGAGATTGTCTTCAATTCGAAGCTCCACAGACACGTTTTTGTCTCATAATGGGAACAATTTATGGAATATTTTCTCTATGGATATAATATAGGAAGAGACCATGATTTATCTTTATTTCTGAGGGATCGGAAATATTGAATCAATCTAGTTTTCTTTCAGAAGAAATTTCTTTGCCAAACTTTCATCTTGGTGTTATCATCGGCATCATAAATGAATTTATAACTATATTGCAAAGTGCGACACCAAATTCTAGACACCAGATAAGTTTCATCTAACACACTATTTATGTTAATAATAAAAAGAATTGGATTGTAAAATTATGTTGCTTGTAAAAGAATCTCAATTTCGCCCTATTACAACCTCTGTTTTGTATTTCTATTCAATTCAAGCTGTCTGTGATTAAAACATGCGCAACCGACACCATCGTCAATAAATCTGTTCTCTATTATCACGCTAACTTTACAATAAATCTGTCAGTCAAAAGTAATTTTTTTATTTAAATAAAAATAAATAAATAAATCTTAAATTTGATTTTGGTGAAAAAGATTTTACTTAAAATAAAATCCTGTACTACATGTTCTAAAAGTTCTTACTAAATGTACTAATTTCTAGTTTCTTAATATTTAATCCATTTTCTTATTTTTATATTAATACAGTACTGTAACAAACATCTGTAAAGCAATTCTTCCACCTGTCAAGTTCCTTGTGAAGCAATTATTCCACCTGAAAGTATCCAATGGATACTTTCCATACATCACAACAGCGAGAAAATTTGCGAACGAAGAACAATGTCGAATGATCGACAATCTGGACAATGCTATGAGACAACGCTATCTATTACGAATGATCGACATTGTCCAGATGACTTTCCTTGATCTCGTTGTAGAAGAGCACACATCTCCAATTAAAAATGTAAATTCTTTCTTTTAAAAATGTAATCAAAATGTTTTTAAAATATTCCTTATACAAATAACAATATTATAGGATTAATTTTTTTGGAGGGTTTTAGAAATATGTTAAAATCGACAGTATATAACACCATAGCTATGTCTGAGTTTGCTATCAATTGGAATTCCTACCTTCCAATCGCTGCCCATTGAACCCAAGTTGCTAAGATACTACATCCTGTCTCAGGCAAATTCGAACCAATTAAGTTGTTAAATATTTGATTGTAGGAAGTGTCTGTGGCGTGATGCCAACGCGATTACCCCAAGTAACTGCTTCAAAAGGAAAATGAGAATTTTGAATACAATAAATAAGTGCTCTTGTTGAATTCTATTTATATCAAATTTTGAAAGTTACTTTGAAGATTTTACTGCTATGATTTAGAAGGTCGTGCTATATTTACTCTAATGCTTTCACTCTTCCGATATTATTTTCCATTCACTTCCTTTCTATCTAAATTACTTAAGTTCTTATAGATGCAGATATTTCATGATTTTGCAAATTTCGTATAAAAGTAAATTATAATAGCAAAGATATTATAAAAGGTTTTTTTTTATTTTCACTTTTAACGTAGATACTTTTTCCAATGCTCTCTTATTTTGTATGGGCAGTCAGTTTTTCTGCCAGAAAATTAATCACATAAATATCAACTAGCAGATATATTCTAAAAGAACTTTTAATATACGTATGATGCGGATATGCTAGGCAGAAATAAAGAAGCATTTTGTATGAATAAGAATGAAGGAATAAGCCATGTGAATAAGTTTGTATGAATAAGACATGGGAATAAGTTTGAATGAATAAGACCTTTGAATATGTTTGTATAAATAGGCCAAATAAAGAAACATTTTGCATGAATAAGCCAAATAAAAGAAGCCTTTTGTATGAATAAGCCAAATAAAGAAGCATTTTGTATGAATAAGCCAATTCTTTTCCCATTGCTGTCTAATTTTGCATTGATAGTCGGTATTTCTTGAAAAAGTCTTTTAGGTTTCCTCAAATATGATACGAATATGCGAGGCAGTTACCCTGAACTTAAAATTAATCACATAAATACCAACTAGCAAAGATATTCTAAAAGAACTTGTATTATTAAATTTTTTTTTTTTCATTTTATTGAGGAATTTCAAAACTAAAGAAACTTTTTGTATGTGTAAGAGAATTCTTTTTCCTTTGATGCCTTATTTTGCACTGACTGTCGATATTTCTTGGAAAAGTTTTAGTTTTCCGTATAATGCGCATATGTGAGGCAGTTACACTGAAAATTAATCATAAGAATATCCACTAGTAAGGATATTTTGAAAAACCTCTATCATTAATATTTTTTTTTTTCATTTTTAATCGAATTTCGGAAATACACTTTTTCTATGAATAAGCAAATGTCTTTTCCCCATGATGTCTGATTTTTGCATCGGCCGTTGGTATTTCTGGTTGGTAGTCTTTTATGTTTCCTCCCATATGACACGCACATGTGAGGTAATTACCCTGAAAGTGGGCAATGTGTACAAAAGAATGGAGGGAACCCTTCCAAATCTTTCAAGGCATCCGAACTTTTTAAGTTATAATATGTAAAAGTACTACTCTTAGTAAAAGAAATACTTTACATAGAGTAAATATATTTTTTAACATATTTTTGCAACAAAATTCAGAAACATTTGCTAGAAGAGATTTCCTCTTCTGAGCTTGCATTATTATTCTATGGAAAAAATGGAAAAAACAAAGTTAGCTAACATACTTTTTGGTTTCCTCTAAATTAGTTTTCAAATTGTGTTACTTGCATAAAAACTAGATTATATCTATCGTTTGTAATTACTTAATTTATATAATATTTAGTTTCAAATGCATCGGTTTTGAATAATGTAAATTCCATTTTTGTAACATATTAAAAAAAGTAACCCTGTAAACATATTTTAGAAAAATAAGTTAGATATGCTGAAAAATTAGCCATTTTATATTAAACTTCATCTGAGGATTTCTCTGAAACTGAAGGTTTTTATTAATAAAATTAAAATTTAATAGTTTCATCTTTAAACCTTTACCAGAAATTACTTCATCCAAAAAGCAAAAGAAGGGAATTTAGTTGATAATCATTTTTTTATAATTTATTTTCTTTAATTTCTCAATACTTCTAAAATCTTTGAAAACTGAATTAAGTCATAAATCTGAAGTAAATCAATTTTCTTTAGTATCTTTCAGCCTTTTATAAAACAGCTTAGAGGTTTGTTTTTAATAAAACCCTCTTCATACTTATAGCTATTATCTGAAAGAGACCATTAAAATTGAAAACTATTTTTTTCTTTAGTAACCGTCTTTTAACTGTCAACCATTTCTTTCGGAATATTTGTCATAATTGATGCCGCTTTCATCTTCTTTGGAAAATGAGTGAGATGATTTGACAGTTAAAAGTGTAAAGTGAAATTAATATAGCTAGAATCAGCAATTTTCTTAAATATTCAATTTTATTTTCATGAAACATAATCTTCAACTTGCATCTGTTTACATACTCAAACTTATTTAAATAGTTGGAAGTTAAAGAGGGATAAAGGGTTTATTCGTTATCATGTTTTTGCGAAATGCTAATTATATTTAAATATATAATCAATAAGTAATGCTACAATAATTTTTTTTGTTCCATGTAATAACATATAATTCAAAATGAAATGCATACAAAACTTTTAATCAAAATACGAAATAGACGTTTATATTAAAAAACATTAAAACCTTCAAAAATTATCAAATATTAATTGAAATAAAAACGAACTCTTAAATAGGCTTTAAAAAATAAAAAGAAGCTAAAAAATGAGTTTTATGATTTCTTCAAATATATGATTTCTTCATCAAATAATCAAAGATATTTCTCATTTCAAATAATGCACTATAAAAAACTTTTTCAAAGAAAAGAACTGACACTGCAATATGTCTGATGGTCACCTAACTTTTGTTAACTTGTTAATAAGAAATATGTTTTTACAGCCTTTTCTAAATTAATCAATTCTTATTTTAGCGTTTTGAAATCCTTTTTTTTTCCTCTCATATTTATTTATTTTTTCATTTCTGTTCTAAGGTGTTCTTTAAAATTTATCATTTATTTGTCATTTTTAGAAATTTTGTTATTAATTTGTTTGTTACTTACTTCTGTAAACTTTGTGTGTTACTGAATAGGAGGATTTCTTATAAATTTCAATAGAAAAATTATTTTCTCATTCCAGATGAAGGTCATTTTATTTTTTCATTCCTGATGAAGGTCATTTTATTTTTTCATTCCTGATCAAAATTGACACTGAACAATAATAATTAATTAATAATAATTGTTCTTATAAATTTTATTATTAATTTGTTTGTTACTTTATTCTCTAAGCCTCATGTGTTACTGAATAGGAGGATTTCTTGTAAATTTCAATAACAAATTATTTTTTCATTCCTGATGAAGGTCATTTTATTTTTTCATTCCTGATCAAAATTGTCACTGAACAATAATAATTAATTAATAATGATTATTCTTATAAATTTTATTATTAATTTGTTTGTTACTTACTTCTGTAAACTTCGTGTGATACTGAATAGGAGAATTTCCTGTAAATTTCAATAACAAATTATTTTTTCATTCCTGATGAAGGTTATTTTATTTTTTCATTCCTGATGAAGGTTATTTTATTTTTCATTCCTGATAAAAATTGTCACTGAACAATAATAATTAATTAATAAGAATTGTTCTTATAAATTTTATTATTAATTTGTTTGTTACCTTATTCTATAAGCCTCATGTGTTACTGAATAAGAAGATTTCTTGTGAATTTCAATAAAAATTATTTTTTTTCATTCCTGATGAAGGTCATTTAAAATTCTCACTGCACAATTTGATTGCTTCTATCAAATGAAAAAGTATTACATTTGAGAATCTTTGCTTTATTATTAAAAATAATGTATTTTTGCACTTACAAACAATTTTTAAGAATATTTGAATCAATTAAAATTTTATAAATGAAGCTTTTCTAAGGCTTAATTAATATAAAATGAACAATAATGATAATAATGAATGTTCAGAAGTGTATTTGTTGAAATAGTAATTTGTTTAATCTAATAAATATCCACATAAATTTGATTAAATATGTTGTACACAAAATATGACCCCCGAAACATAATACATAGAACAAAAACAATCAAAACATTTTTTTAAATAATCTTTCATTTATGATGCTTAAAACAATTAATGAATTAAAAAAAGAGAAAATAATTTAATGGAAACAGGAGTTTAAATAATTATCCTTACGAAATTCATCTATAATGTTATATCTCTTAAAATTAAAAGTAGAGAGCCTTTAGTAATATACAAGTGGTTATTTTTGCTGATTTAATATATTCTGAAAGAATTTCACAATGATTGACAGTTCAAAAGATTATTAGATAACTGCATTCGCTTGTCTTAAAAACTTCTGACAGAATGGAATTTGAGTGAAGTGAGTACTCACTATGAAAAATTGAAAAGAAATTTTAAGGATTCATGTCAAAAAGGGTTAAGTAAATGTTCTTATGTATGGTAGAATTTTGATCTCGACTATTAAAAATATGCCACATTTAATCCAATTGTATTTAAATTCTTTTATGTTGTTATTCCAATGCAGCTGGCAATACAGAGACAGTTAATCTTTATGCCATAAAGCAAGGGCTGCACCGCTGTTACTAATTTAGCATTCCCCAGGAAGTCAAGTGTAGCATGAAGATATGCTACGGACGTGAGTAACGTTATCCAAACAACTCTCTACGGTCATATGAGACTGGGACCTACCGTTTAAAAAGTGGATTCAGAGCCACTAAAAACATCCGAGCACTCGGGACTCGAAGTGCCATGGATGTTTGTAGTGGCTCGTAATTATCCATCAGGCCCAAAGAAACGCATAAGTACTAGCATATTCTATTAAATTTTATGTATCCAGTGGAGATTTAGAGTTCCAAAATATTTTAACATTTATTTTAGTCCTTTAAACAGGTCAAATTTACTATTGTGGTCGAACGCCGGCCACTTCAAATTTTTATACTGAGGAAAATTTGAAAAATTTGAATATAATGGTTTCTATTTTTAACAAAATAATTCAGCGATTAGATTTCGTTTTCGTGCCCCACGCTTTTATTCGTGAAATATAGTAGAAGAATTTTATTAGGAGAATTATTTAAATATTTTTTTTTTTCCTTTTTTCCTTATTTGATTGTTCCTCAAAGACCATGAATGGAGCTACCATCAATGGTTCAAAGATAAGAGTGGACCCATCCCGAGGTGGTGGAGTTAAACGAGGAGACCGTGGTGATGGAGACATCCGTGGCAGTAAAGATGGTGGCTATTCCAGTGGAGATAAACGAGGAGACTGTGGAGGAGGAGAATACCGTGGAGTCAGAGGAGATGGTTTCCGTTATGGAGGAGATAGAGAAAGCAGATATGGTAAACCATCATACGGATGTGGTGGAGTCTACAGGAGTCGTTCAACTATGGGACCGTCCAAGAAACAGAGGTGGCTGGTAAGGGAATAGGCCCTGAACGGCAAATGCCATTGCCGAACCTCAACTGTTCGTGTGAGAGTATAACATCTGTTACAGTTGGTGTTTAATATGCTTCAATGGTCTTCAACGTTTTAATTTTGAGAATTCGTCAACTTCTTTTGCGAATGTGCCTTGAAACTTAAGACATCTAAGTAGTTTATTGCAGTGATTCGAAATCAAGTGATTAAAAGACTTTCGTGCTCATCAGAGTTGCTACAATTCATCGATTGTCATCTGATTTCCAGTGATACCACATTAGGTGAGACCAGAGTTCCTGGCTGGAGAAAAGTATCCTGATCAACAGATCCAGATCCTTGATAAACAGGACGAGAACTTTTCTGAACTGAGTGATCCAGTGTTGGTGAGAACAAATTGTTTATGAAACAAGTGACTGAAATTTCATGAACTATTTATGGAGTTTAAATAATAATTATATAAAAGTTTAAGTATTTAAGTTACATATTTAGATTTATTAAAAATACCAAGTGTTTGTCATTTAAATTAAATTATTCAATTGATAATTTATTTATATTGATAATTTATATATATTATTATTGTTTAGTTATTCATGCATGATAGAAATTAATATTGCTGAGATATTTCTGGTAAAAATCTATTCAACAAGAAAGGTTTTCCTGTGAGATCAAAAGTCCATTGAAAGATAAGAAACTTATGTCGAAGAGTAAAGTAAAATCTTTAAATCCCTTTTTAGATTTAGATGGAATCTTAAGAGTAGGTGAACGTTTGAGTAATGCGGAATGTAGTTGTGATAAAATACACCGTATAATTTTGCCTAAAAATCATGCATTTACTGAGATGATAATTTCTTATTACCATATAAAAAATATTTTATGTAGGATTATCTGCCCTTTTGTGTCATGTACGTGAGAAATTTTGGCCTATAGGTGAAAAATCTATTGTAGAAAAATAGTGCATAAATGTGTTATTTGTTTTAAAAAGTAAAACCTATAGTGTCAACACAACTAATGGGTAGTTTACCAAAAGATAGAGTCACCTTGAATTATCCATTTAATGTTTCAGGAGTAGATTTCTGTGGACCATTTTTGGTTAAAATTGGTAAACAAAGAAAGAGTATTGTGTGTAAAATGTATGTATGTTTATTTGTTTGTTTTGTATTTAAGGCAGTACATATTGAGATTGTTTCTGATTTATCCTCCGAATCCTTTATAATTGCTTTAAAAGATTTATTGCACGTAGAGGCAAATGTGCTAAATTATACTCTGATAATGCAAAGAATTTTGTAGGTGCAAACAGAGAAATTCAAAAGTTTCATGAGTTAGTTATTAATCCTGATATTAAGTTACCTTCATATTTATGTGAAGAAGGTATTGAATGGAAATTTATTCCATCTCGAGCCCCAAATTTTGGTGGCCTCGGGGAAGCGGTCATTAAATCATTTAAGTTTCATTTTAGAAGAGTAGTTAAAGGTGCTAGTTTAAATTATGAAGAGTTTTAACTGTATGTATACAAACTGAAGCAATTTTGAATTCTAGACCATTGAGTTCAATTTCTACTGATAGTGATAACTTCGAAGTTTTAACTCCAGCCCATTTTTTGATTAATCGATCAACGAACGCTATTTTTAGAGCTTAATTTAATTGATTTAAAAGATAATAATCTTAATAAGTGGCAAAGGGTAACTAAAATAGTTCAATTAGTGTGGAAAAAATGGCACCGTAGTTATTTAAGTGAACTGCAACAAAGAAATAAATGGGTCTTTGTAAAAGACAATGTAAACATTAGTGATTTAGTGCTATTGGTTGATAATAATTTACCTACTTACAAAATAGTCTCTAGGCAGAATAATTGATATTTATTATGGTGTTGATAATAAAATCAGAGTACTTAATAAAAACCCAGAGTGGAATTTTTAAGAGACCAGTATCAAAAGTGTGTGTTTTGCCTATGCCAGAGTAATTTCCTTTAGAGTACTTTTTTGTTTATATTCATGGTATTATGTTTGTAATTTGTTTAAGTTTAGTACAATGTATACATATATATATATATTCATTTTTTCAATGACTTATTATATGTTTAGAATTGTTAATTTTGTATGTTAGAATGATTTATTGTATATTATTGAATGTTTAGTAAACATATCAATGGGTGGCGGTATGTTACGTCGAAACCCAGGTTCCCCCTGCATAGGGGAGGTCAACGCCCTATGTCCAGAAAAATATCCTGTCTGTGGGGGTGTCTGGCAGGGGGTGAGCTGACGGGAGAGAGAGAAAGAATGTAAGAAGAGAGTTGAACTTCTGCAACCAAAGAGAAAGTTTGTGTGGAAGTCTATCTTCGAGTTTGATGGCTGCATAAATAGAGGAGTTGAAACTCAGCGACCAAAGAGAAAGGTTGTGTGGCAGTGAATCTTCGAGCTTGATGGCTGCATAAACTAAATGAGTTGAAACTCAGCGACCAAAGAGAAAGGTTGTGTGGCAGTGCATCTTCGAGCTTGATGGCTGCATAAACTAAATGAGGTGAACAACTACGACCAAAGAGAACGGTCGTGTGGCAGTGCATCTTCGAGCTTGATGGCTGCATAAGTAAAAGAGTTCAATAAGTGTAACCAACGAGAAAGGTGGCGTGTGGCAGTCCATCTTCGAGCTTGATGGCTGCCTAAATAAAGGAAATTAATTCATTACAGTCCATTAGCATTTCTTTGTGTCTGTGTCGAATATTATTTGAGTTTATTTTCGTGTTAGTGAGCTATCGAACAAGGAACAATAGTTAGGGAGAGGCTCCATCGTTCTAATAAATAATCCATTAATTAAATTATTGTGACTGAGGTGCAATTAACAGTTCCAATAAGTGTAAGTAAACGTTAGGGGTTTTTTTCCTCCGTGAATTAAAGCGGCCTGATAGCCAATTGGCAAGCGCTCTGGCCTTTGGTGCCACAGGCTTCAGATTCGAATTCTGTCGAGGGTATGGATGGTTGTTAGTGGTTTGGAATTTCCATTAAACTGTAGGTCCCGGTCTAATTAGCCCAAATTGTGCAAAAAGTGACCGTAGAGAGACAAACCAAATGAAATGAACACATTGCAATTACATTGTTATGCTTGAAGCAGCATCAAACATTAACTTTTAGGCTGCTCTGTCTGTATAGAAACTTGCGTATTCTATGATTCCTAAATACGAGCGTTATGTTTATATACCTTTCCGCAGACATGAAAGATTGATTTATAAGAAAAGAAAACGCAATTTAAGTAATTCTTTTCAACGTCAATTCTCTCAGATCTATTACACACAAAAAAAACTGTTAATAGTGAACTATCCAATGATACAAAAATTACATTAGTACATTCGACGGTTATTTTGTTGTAAATTTTGATAACCAGTGTAAGTCTTTGTGTTCGCCTTTTATAACTGCAGAGCACATATATTATTTTCTTACATATCTAACTTTAGTTACAGATATGTATTGAATAAAATTTTTTAAAAATTATGCAATTGCAACATGTGTTTATTTATTTCTTAACTTTCTTTCTTTTTAATTTTAGAAAGAATAAGTTCTTCAGAAACATTGGAGTTTTTAACCATCGGTCCATAGCCTCCTCGAGTTTATTAACTTTTTTTTTTTCTAAATCACTCAGATTATAAATCATAGAATAAAAATTATTTAAATCATTAAAAGTTTTCAAATAGAATTGTGCTTTATTTTTTTTGCATGTAAATGAAAAAAAAATTATTTTCTTTTAAAACTTTAACTTCTTATTATTATCAATTGTTTTGTTTTTTCAAATATTTGTATTTCTTGAAAACATTTCGCTATTAAAATTAGAACCTATGATTTCGAACAAAAAAGCTCTATTCAAATTCTCTTCGACATGCTGTAACCAGGGTAAAGTTCTAGATGATCTTCTTTTCTTTTCAAACTAAATTTTCTCATAAACAGTTTAAAAAAAGCCCTTACCTTTTGGTCAGTCAAAGACAAATTGACCTACACAATAACAGTAACTTTCTATTTTAATAAAATCACTAACTGAAATAATGGAAAAATTGCAATTATTCAACTAGACTTAATAAAGTCTCTAAATTAGAAATTTTAAAAAACGTTGATTAATTTGCATTATAGCAGGTATGCTATTTTACGTGATTTCTGCAAAATATTTAAATAAATAAATATCAGAAAAATTTTAACATTCAAAGGTTTCTTGGAAACTAGTCATATTTCATAGAAAATAATGAATTTTTTCATGTCAAGTTTCTAAATTAACTCATATTTTTCAAGGAGAGGAATAATAGCGAAATGGAATAGATAATAATAATGAATAGAATAAGATATACATTTGCATAAGCTATTAAAAATATTTTATATGATAATAAGGGAAGGCATGTTTTATAGAACCCCATTGCTTTCATGATTGTAGTCTACCATGTAGGATGCATTGCCTAGTTGCAATATTTAAATATAGTTCAGAATCCACAAGACTTTCTTCGATTAAAGATGTATGTTTTATAAGTAAAATTATAGAAACTTCTCATCCACATCTTGTCGTTTACAGAGTAACAGATTTTGTATCCGTCTTTATTGTACTAATATCTTTTAAGATGGTAGGATGATGTAAGGGCTTAGCAAGATGTCTACAAGTTTGACATTCTGTTGGCTATAAACTGTTATAAATCTATCAGACTATTGAATATATTCCATCACACACCTACCATACTATCGACTTACATAACCAAGTTAAATGTCTTTAATTAGAAAATATTTACCAACGAGAAATAAATTCCAAGTTATGTAATAATAATATCTGAAATATAAGTCCATTTTTTCTATAATACAAACAGCAAAACAAACATGCCAAACTAAGAACAGCCCATTGATTCTTGGTTTTTCAACTGCAGTCTCTACTTACTGTCAAATTCTTTAAACGACGGGGACAAAAAAAAAAAAAAACCAGATTTAAATTACATGAAACTATTAAGTACTTAATTTCCACTAATTTGAATTCCCAAATTAGAACGATTATTTCCCAATTAAGGATAATTTAACTAAACTGAGACATCCTACAAAGCGACAAATCAACTCAGCTTTTGGTTTTAAGTGTTTTCCCTCTAGCGCACAGAGAATGAACGGCATGAAAAGAAATTAAATTTGGAAGGCGTCAGAAAAAGTGCAACTTATTACTCAAACACAATTTATTACCTCCATCCACGTGTAACATCAACGCACCACCACATACCGCTAGGAATAGCTTTATCGATTGAATCCCCCTTCCTTCAAACACAGCATTCAATTCTCGGCCTCTTAACTTGTTCTTGCTCCGGATCACTTTCCACTTCTTTTTTTTTCATGTCCTCGAACATTTTACACGTTAATTATCATCGATGTTAATTGCAAAAATAAAATCTTTGAGAACTGTTACTTATCAAATATATGAAAAGCTTCAAACAAATTCTTTTTTATAAAATTTCTGGTAATTATGGATAAATCATTTCAAAACTAAACTTCTTTATTTTTTATATAAATATCTTTCGGCGATAGTTTTCCTTCTCTATTTTTTTACTTTAAACAGTAGGTCCCGGTCTAATTAACCTAAAGTGTGTACAAAAGGACCGAACCAATATTAAATTTACATTGTTTTTACGATTACATTGCATTTACATTGTTTACATTAACATTTATAGAACTACAAACCCAACCAACATTTACATTGTATACATTAACATTTATAGAGCTACAAACCCAACCAGCATTACATTTACATTGTATACATTAACATTTATAGAGCTGCAAACCCAACCAACATTACATTTACATTGTTTTTACCATTGCATTACAATTACATTATTTACATTAACATTTATAAAGCTACAAACTCAACCAATATTACATTTATATTGTCTTTACCATTGCATTACAATTACATTGTTTACATTAACATTTTACATTGTTTTTTAAAACTGGAATTAAATCTCTTTTATTCACATTTTTAGAATCTTTAATTATGCAATTGTAAGTTAGCATTTATAATCCTACCAAAAATTAACAAGTCTATTTCCATAGATATTTCCTAAAGGACTATGGCAAGTTTTTTAAATGAATTACACTAAATAGTAGTAGCAATAGTGATAACCAATTCAAAGAGTAATTAATTAACTACTTTTACAATAATTCTCTACGATAAATAATATACGATATGTAAAAAAATTTTAATGATGAATTGTGTATTAAAATATGCCTGTTTTCAAATTTATGATTAAGATTAAGTAAAAAAAAATATTAAAAATCTGAAGACAAAATGCAATTTACAATGCATAATCATACTATAATAAATAACTACAGTAATCTTTTTTTTTTTTTTAGTAATTTGGTTTTGCAATATAAAGAACTAAAACATGACTAACCTGTACAATTTCAACTCTGTAATATTATTCTTGTATTTAGTCTTTATTTAATAAACTTTTATACTAAATTATAAAGTCGTTTAAGAAAAAAAGAAACAATGTTTGAACTTTATTTTAAGAAAGAGAAACAATGTTTGAACTTTATATGTTTATCAAATTAAATATGGAAAAAGAACCACAAATAGATTTATTGTTAGAACTAACATACTCCGCTAGCATCTAGCTTTTAAATTTGCCATTTTTATGGCGCCTTAATAGAGTAGACTTATTTCTTAGAATTTATTTATAAATAATTCATTATAAGCATATTAATAATGCAAACCCAGAGCTCCTAAAAGACTTTAGCATGCATATAGCAGCAGGTAGACATTAAATTACCAGAAACCCTGTATGTACACTATCTCACAAACTTGCATTTACTTTTCATGGCAGAATATACCTACATCGTAGACAAATTTGATATTCAGGTCATGCTTACATGCCCAGGGGAGGTGCTAATTCGAGTTCTTTTTAGAGCATAGATATCTCGTAGAATGTTAACATTCTTTTTTGTCATTCTTTTGTTGAAATGCTTTCAAACTAATTATAAAGCCCACTCACTATGTCCTTTTTCAGTATAAAAATCATTTGTTAAGACTTTCCTTGTTAAAAAAGAGTCTACAGTTAGACCACAGATTGTATGGAGAGGTAAACATCCATTTTCAAAACAGAAATAGACGAATCGATTACTTGTTTGAGGTGTTAGAAGTTTTGCAATTTGGAAAGAAAAATATTTAATAATTAACGTAGAATAGTTTTCATCTAATTTTTTTTATATTAAAATTTTAATGATTAAAATTTTAAATTATTTCTACTGTAATTGAAACCCTCAGAAATAACCTTCCCTCCTCCTATTACTTACAATCGGGGTCGAACTATAATTGGTTAGTAAATAATTTCTCTAATCATTTCAATTCATAATAATCATTTTCATAATTGTCCCTTCATAATGATCATTTTCATAATTATCATCATAATAATCATTTTCATAATTATCATTTCATAATAATCATTTTCATAATAATCATTTTCACAATTATCATTTCATAATAATCATTTCATAATCATTTTCATCATTTCATAATAATCATTTTCACAATTATCATTTCATAATAATCATTTTCATAATATCATTCCATAATAATCATTTTCATAACTTTCCTTTCATAATAATCATTTTCACAATTATCATTTCATAATAATCATTTTCATAATATCATTTCATAATAATCATTTTCATAATTATCATTTCATAATAATCATTTTCATAATTATCATTTCATAATAATCATTTTCACAATTATCATTTCATAATAATCATTTTCATAATAATCATTTTTACAATTATCATTTCATAATAATCATTTCATAACAATCATTTTCATAATTATCATTACATAATAATCATTTTCAAATTATCATTTCATAATAATCATTTTCGTAATTATCATTTCACAATAATCATTTTCAATTATCATTTCATAATTATCATTTTCATAATTATCATTTCATGAAATCATTGAGAACTGTTACTTATCAAATATATGAAAAGCTTCAAACAAATTCTTTTGTAAAATTTCTTGTAATTAAGGTTAAATCATTTAAAAACTAAAACTATTTTTTTATATAAATATCTTTAGTGATAGTTTTCCTTCTCCATTTTTTGCATTGTTTTTCAAAATTGGAATTAAATATTTATTCACATTCGTAAAATCTTTAATAATGTAATTTTTGATTCTAAACTACCATTTTGCTGTTATTGTTGAACGTTGGTGTTCCTCATATTCCAATTTCGCATGCCACGGACTGCCTATTAACGTGGGATGATGGGCAATTATTGCCATCTGAAAATACTTTTAAGGATAACTGCCTGACATGTCACAAACTCGCAAATCTTCCCCCAAATCAACTCAAACTCTCAAATGAAAACTTTGCCGAAAGCTCCTACTATGCTCCAGCTGTCGATGAGACAGTTAGGCTGCCTTATGACTTCTATACACTGTCACAATAATCATTGAGTCCCCTTGTTTCTGAAAGAGGTGACTAAGAGAGAGGGGATGCCGGTACTCCGGCATACTAACAGGTGGGCTGAAATGTTCGTAGGCTGACTATTACTATTAAATTCATATGATTTTTAGTTAGCCCTAACCTTCAAAAGACATGTATAAATTTGACAGCTGTTGCACTATTAGTATGTGAGTTATAGCATTTTTAGTGAAGCAACTTTTGTTAGTTTGAAAAAATGGATAAAAAAGGAATAAAAAAAAAAGGTAAATATCGTGGATAAAGATATGAAGGAATATCATGAAAGACATTTATTAACCGAATGTTATTTATTCATAATTCCTATAATAATTTATTCACCGGTATTTATTCATTGCTATATTGAACTAAATAAGGGCTATATGTATAAGGGCTATTGAAGCCAAGGCTTGGCTTGATAAACATTATTCGGACTTTGCACCAGGAAAATCAACCGTAGTGAAGTGGTTTGCTAAATTTAAACGAGGTGAAATGAGCACTGAAAACGATGCACGCAGTGGACGCCCCAAAGAGCTTGTTACCGACGAAAACATCAAAAAAGTACACAAAATAATTTCTGATAATCGTAAAGTAATGTTGATTGAGATAGCTGAGACCCTAAAGATATCAAAGGAACGTGTTGGATATATCGTGAATGAATATTTGGATATGCGAAAGCTCTGTTCAAAGTGTTTGCTGCGCGAGCTCACAATCGACCCAAAACAACAACGAATTGATGATTCTAAGCAGTGTTTGGAGCTGTTCAATCGTAATAAACCCGAATTTTTGCGTCGATATGGGTCAATGGATGAAACATCATTTCACACCGGAGTCCAATCGACAGTCAGCCGAGTGGACTGCACGTGATGAACACTAAAAAAAGCTATAACTCACATACTAATAGTGCAACAGCTATCAAAATTTATACACGTGTCTTTTGAAGGATAGGGCTAATTAAAAATCATATGGATTTAATACTAGTCTACTACATCAGGGGGCCTGATGGCCGAGTGGCTAGCGCTCTGGCTCTCGATATCACAGGTATCGGGTTCGAATCCCGGCGGTGCCCATGGATGTTTGTAGTGGTTCGGAATCCACTTTAAGCCGTAGGTCCCGGTCTCATATGACTGTAAGAGCGTCACGGAGCCAAAGTCAGACTTCTACCTACGGGTGCTCCATCACAACAGAAGCTGCTTTCTTCCCCTTCAATCATGAGTACATATGGGCTCGTGGGCTTGGTCAGCCAAGTGGGATAAGAAACAACAACAACAACATACTAGTAATAATAATAATATGGATTGCATCTATGTGTCAGCCTATGAACATTTCAGCCCACCTGTTAGTTGTTTGCATTAATTTGCCCAAATTGCTAAAGTAATCTGAAGCAAATGAGCTAATATATTTTAATATATATGTTAAGAAATAATTTTTAAGAAATTTATTGGTTTTGAAATTTTAATAGATTTATGCTCTTGGTATTTCCTGTCATAAAAATTTCAAAGTCAATAGCTTTGTATTTTAAAATTTTTAGTTCCTACATACGCTTTCAGTTTTGAATTAAAGAGTACAATTCAGACACATTTTTTTATCTTAAAAAATGATTGCTGCAGGGAGTAAAGGTGCTGAATTTTCAATTGATGCATTTAAAGAAATGAAGACATTTTCATGTGGCCTGATTACCGAGTGACAAGGGCTCTGGAGCTCTGTGCCACAGTGCTGGCGGTGCCCTGGATGTTTGTAGTGTTTCGGAATCCACTTTAAAGCGTAGGCCCCGGTGTAAATATGACTGTATAATGTTGGGCGTAGTGCTGACAACCCTATCCCGTAAAAACAAAATCTCCTGTCTTGAAATCTGCCAGTAGGCTGACGATCTTGGCCCACCATGCCGCTTTTGCGTTACTGATGATAATGATGTTGATGGCATTTCCATCAAACTTTGTAGTTTGTACTATTTTTTAAATATTTAATTACTATTCTAAAAACTTTATTTGATAATATAAATATAGTCAATTCTCTGTGGAACAGTCCATATCCAAAGGTCTAATCAAATATCAACTTGAATGAATACGTTCTAATAATTATTATTTCAATTTCAAGGCTGACGAAAAAAATGCTTTAAAATCTAGATTGCTTAAAAGCAAAAGTAATATTCGAGCATTTATTAAAATACTATATAGTATAAACAGAAAAAGAAGATATTTACATATCATAAATTATCTATTTCGTGTCAAACAATTCAGTTGGATTTATTCAATTATGGATGTGATTCATTTAAATTGTTTATTTTTACTTTACACCAGGTAATAATACTTTAAAAAGAATATAATAGATATTAGGAAGGGTGAGTATTTACTTTTTATATTATTAAAAGTTGAAACAAATTATTTTTTTTTAAGCATTTAAAGGCAAAAAGTGTTTTCTAACAATTATTTCATCAAACCGTTTCATGAATTGTAAATATGCTATTTTTAATAAAATGCGTAATTGCATATTCAAAAAATGTTTGTGCTTCATATTCCAATAAATATTTTCTTTTATTGCACTGTACATTTCAAAGCTACCTTTCACAAAATTTGAGTTATTAGTATTCTTTTTCTCTTAAATCTATGGACTTCATTTTCGGCTTTTTCAAAAGAAAATACAATTACAGGTTGTTGAACAATGTTGCCATTAAACAACTGAACAGTGGGACTATGAACAATATTGTTTTGATTATCTCCAACAGTATTGCTACATATTGCTGAACAATAGTGGATCTTCTGTTCCAATTCTGCATGCCACGAACTTCCCACTGGTGGATAATGAAGGGAAAAGATTTCTTTACTGATAAACTTTTAGGCAGGGATGGGATGGGTTGGTGAGGGTCAAAAACTTCCCGGATTTTTTAAACTGACTCCCGACTGCTAATAATAATTTCCATAATTTATTTATTATGTTTTTAATAGATTTAGAAGAATTTGTAGAATAAATTGAATGACTTTTAATAACTCATATACTATATCTAAAAAAACAGTTTTTTGCATAGCAATGGAATTTTTTTTTCAGCTTTAAAGGTTTGCTATTCGTACTCACTTAAAAAGCATTCTTATACTATTTATTTTAAACTCTTTATTTTAAACCATATTTACTATTTATTTTAAACCGTAAATTTAGTGACTCTCTAATAGATTCACTAAGTTTACGGAGTCATTTTAACAATAAAAAATTACAAATTTCAAGAGAAATATAAAAAGTTAATTATTTAAATTATCGCCCCCTTTTGCCTTCTCTCTGGAAATACCACGATGATAAAACGATGCGTCTTTGGGTCGAAATCCTTTATCCAACCAATTTTGCACTTCTTCGAAATTGGTCAAGTATAGCCCATTTAAGCCATGGGCCAGCGGAAGGAGCAAAAGGAGATAAGTCTGGCGAGTACGGCGTGTGCGATAGCAGATCCCATTTCAATGTTTTGATGATGTTCAGGAAGATGAAAGTGCAATGGCACTGAGCTTTGTCGTGCAACAATATCCCTCGTACGTGTCTCATGTTCCATTGTGACCGTTTTTTGTGCAATGCACGATTCAAATTGATTAGTTGGTGTTGGTAGCGATGCCCGTTGGGATTTTCGTTTTCTCAATTATTTTGGGTCTTCCTGAGCGCCCTTTCTGATTTGTTTTGAAATCACCACTTCTGAAGTATTTAAAGCAATCTTCCCAGAGGTTTTTTATGGTGGATGTTCTCCATGGGATTCCTCAAGTAAACAACGTGCATTTCTTTAAGTTAAAGCAGAAATGCAAAGCTTCTCGCAAGCGTTGTGTATTTGGCACAAATTTCGACATTTTCGTTATTAAAAAGAATTTGTATTTGTATTATTAAAAGAAAGTATTTTTGCGTTGCGATTATTGTTGGCAGATGTCTAAGCTGTAAAAACATTTCTGTATATCCTCGGCAAGTGCCGTTACTGCCATTCATGTGTGAAACTCTGAAACTTAGTTCCGACCTAGTAAATTTGCTTACAAAAATACATATATCCTATAAAAATAACAGTATTAAATTAATAAGTATCAAAGTATTATAGAATAGCTTTAAGACAAACAAAAAGAATAGTGTACATTTTAAGCACAAAGATGCTCTATTTGTATTACATAAATTTTTTTTTGTTCTTAATAATAGAATAGCTTCTATAAGATCTTTCATTGTGGATCCAGCATAGCGTTTTACAAGCATCAGTTTTGAGAAAAGTCTCTCAATACTTACTTTGTATGTTGCTACAGCAGTAACTGTCTCTATTACTGATTATATTATTGATGGATACAATTCATTTGCTTTTTTGACATTTAAAGGTAACTAGTTCATTGAAAGATACTTTATATTAATTACATTTCACTTTTAAATGCAAAGTTATTTGATGTTGTTATTGGTGGAATCAAAACTAAAACGTAACAAAACTATTCAGGTAGCATATCAGTTAAAATCCTGAGTGAAGAAATGTTTTGATTCTTAAAATAAATGCTGCCCAAAACCTTAATTTCTAAGACTAAAAATATTCAGAATCATGCATGCTCCCAACTGTATCATTAAGCTCTTTCTCTTAAGCAGAATTCTCACTGACATCTTTATGTTTAACAAAAATGTAGTCTTTTAATTTTTAATGCATGATTCATGATCATGAATAAAATTTACATCTTAAATTAAATTCATTTCGTAGAAATGCTGAATTAGATCGCATAATTATGACACATGGAGACCCGTTTCCAAGCTTTCACTTATTAAATATAAAAATTAAAAAGCTTTCCGAGTGAGTAGGGTCAGTGTTAGGGAGCTGATTAAATATTCACTAAATGACTAAAAGCGTTAAATTCAATTTGAAATTCATACTCAGCAAAATTATACAAATATCGATCGTTCCTCTACTACATGGCGCGTCGGCACGCTCGCTAATGAGTTTATTTTTCCCGCTTTTTTTTTTTCTCAAATTTGTGATGCAATCTTATTTTTTTCTCTGCAAACCAGTGTAATCGCATTTTCATATTTCTTTTTATTTTTTTCATTAAAAATTGTAAAATTTATTCATACTCAGCAAAATTACTGAAATATCCATCGCCCTCTATTAAAAGGCATTTCTGCACACTCGCTAATAAGTAAAATCTTCACAGTTTTTTTTTTTTTTCAAATTTATGATGTAATCTTATTTTATAATTTATCTTTAAGGACAACTTAATTATATTTTCAGATTATTCATTTATTTATTTTGTTTTTAGAAATTGTGAAACTTACTTATTCTCAGCAAAATTATGCAAGCATCGATTGTACTGGTGTATCGATTACATGGCGGTTTTTGCACGCGCAATAATAAGTTTATTTTTCACGTTATTTTATTTAAATTAATTAGGTAGTCTTGTTTTAGAATTTATATATAAAGACATTGTATTCGTTTTTCAGAGTATTATTATATTTATTTTATTTGTAGAAAATTAAAATATACTCATACTCAGCAATTATACAAATATCAATCGTTTCTCCATTATTTGGCATTTCTGCATGCACACTGAGGAACTAATTTTCAATTTTTTTTTTTTTAATTTATGATGGAATCTTGTTTTATAATATATATATAAATAGCAGCGCAATCATATTTTCAAATTTGTTCATTTATTTAATTTGTTTTTAGAAATTATTTTATACCGTACATAATTTTTAATTTTTACTCGTACGTCTGTGGCTGCTGTGAGGGTTGGATCCAGTTCTCTGGCACAAACTCACCCCTTGGCATCACACAGTTATTGCCAGATATTGGTTGTGACTCTTTGACGCCCTAGTACCGGTCGTCAGTCAACATCTTCCGAATTTTGAAACATCTGCAACAGTCTTGAGACGTTCCATTTCGGCGGATTCCAGCATTCCAGTCAGTCTGCATTTTGCAAACATGTCCAGTTGGCATCCTTGTACCTCAGTGCCACCTTATGTGCCATTCGTTCTGCTTGATAGTTAACAACATTCATTCGACATCAATTGCTTCGCAATTGTCTGAACTGACAATGCTGCGTGAACCTTTTTTTTCCACGTTCCGACGTGCGGAGATGTTTTGTGCATGACGACGCCAACTGAAATGTTTTGCATAAATACAATGTTTCCCTTTTTAAACAAGTTATTATCCATAAGAGATTTCGAACAATTTTACAACTCGCTTACATTTTTCACACTTTTTTTCACATTTTACGAATTATGCTAATTTTTGGACACCAGTATTTATAACCCCATTCGTGGCCTACTGGTAATCTGTGTACCTTAAATACAGGAATGCTTAGGTTCGAATCAGCTGATGGTCCACCGCTTTCAAACGTGATAGCGATTATATGATAGCGGTTTTTGTGATAGCGATTATAAGCTTCTCTTGTCCATTACCTTGATATTTAATTACTTACCTTGATTTTTGATGATTTGTTGACACTCAGAAAAGACTCATTTGCAATTTTTACAATGATTTTAATCTTTTGTTTTCAACTACATGTTGCGAGTCTTCTGAACATGACACGCCGAGAAAATTCAGTGGAGTTTTTTACAACAATTATAAGCCAACAATTATCTCCAATATAATAAGCAAATGAAATGCAATCAATCAACCTCTCCTATCATGTCCCGTCAGTGGACTGTTGCTAACATACATAAACGAAACATAATATCCACAGACGCATAAAAGGTATATCATTAAACTCTTTTTGATCAATTTCTTTAAAGTTCTAAATAATTTCCCAAAACTTTTGAGTCTATAGCATGTTTTTGTGTCAAATTTCTAACTTTAAGTTACAGTTTGTTACAGCTCCAAACTGACATTTTTTTTCTTAAATTCAGTGTATTTTCTTAACAATTTTATTGTGCATTTTTCTTATTATATCAGAAAATATTCACCTAATTTGAATATATTTATTAATATCATTATAAAATATATCAAAATATAACAAGATTATACCATCATTACAAATTATACCAAAATATATCAAGATTATATCATCATTGCAAAATATAGCTAGATTATACCATCATTACAAAATATATTAAAATATATCAATTATATTATTACAAAATATACCAAGATTATACCATATTCCAAAATATACCAAAATATATCAAGATTATATAATTACAAAATATACCAAGATTATATAATCATTACAAAATATACCAAGATTATACCATCATTACAAAAAAACCTCTTAGGAAGATACGTTATTTACGTTTCATACCATTTTTTAGATTGCTCTTTTGTAATTATATCTAAAAGCTGCGCAATGCTGCAACATTTTTATTAAATCACATATTAACTTGCCACTTTGATCACGAAACATAGCTAAATCTTTTCAAATGTTTTCTTAAATATAATTTAATTTTTTACTTTTTAAAATAACGTACTGTATAAAATTCTTTCTTATATCAACTACATCAGAGATGTAAGGAAATTTATGCATATTATCCTTACATAATTTAAATGCTTTCCATCATAATATTACAATTTGCTTTAAATAATATAAGAGCATAAAGAACATTATGATGACTATAAAGTGTTCTATTGTTCGACAGATGTTATTTATATAAACTATTTAAACTTCTTATTACATATTTATATTGCAAATGCAAATTACATCTGACCTAAAATGAATAAAATAAAAACTAAGAAAGTTTAGTTTCTTTCAGATTATTTTAGTTTATTTAACATTTATCATTAAGAGTGGGACTGGCTGCAGCTTAGGGGAAAACACAATAGTTTTTCACTCCGAGAAAGCTTGGTATGATTACGATGGATTTGTATGTCTAAATGGATTTGGAAAGGAAGATTTAACCCCCGCCCCCTGAGATACTGCCCTTGAGATGTTCATTCTTAAATGAAGAAGAGCATAAGTCCAACCTGTTTTAGCAAATCTTTTCCTTAATGAGTCTGACTCTTACTTAAGTAAGCACTACATCATCATAATCAATGTTAAAAGTTAGGAACAAACCATTTTCGGATAAAGAAATATTTTTATGAACTTAAATAGTCATTAATATTATATTCAACAGCATTTTCAACAACACATCAACTGAAAATAAAATAACTAACTATTTTAATGATAATGCATTGAAGAATTTAAAGGAATAAGTACTAATAGTTAAGTCCAATGCAAACAATGTTTTCCGGCATCAAAGTCCGAGCATGAAACCAGATGAAATTTTAAAGTACTTCTTAACAAAAAGTTCATGTTTTACGTTATGAGGAAAAATAATAACTAAATAAAACTATTGGAAATTAGCTTACATAAAAATTTATATTAAATTATAGATAAAAATTGTAATAGTTGTTGTTGGCATATCCTCAATGTCCTGCAGTGCGTGATGGGCATCCCGTGAGTAGTCTACTCATGGATGGAGGAAAGGGGGCAGCTTCTGTTCTGATGGAGCACCCGTAGGTAGAAGTCTGACTTCTGCTACGTGACGCTCTTACAGTCATAGGAGACCGGGACCTACGGCTTAAAGTGGATTCCAAACCACTACAACCATCCACGGCACCGCCGGGACTCGAACCCGAAACCTGTGGCACCGAGCGCCAGAGTGCTAGACACTCGGCCATTCAAGCCCAAATTGTAATAGTAATAAAACCCTTTAAAATTGTCCACTTAAGACACTAAATGGACCTGTAACTAGCATAACTTTGATAATATACGCAACTAATATTAAGTAAAAGCCTGCTTAGTGCACTTCTAATATATTGTTCGACCACTGATTATATAGAAAACTGGCAAGCTTCCAAGTTGGACAGATTCAATCACAGCGGCGTAATAGAGGAGAAAGGTAATTTCGGATGGATCTTATTGATAATAAAATAATTTTAATTTTCAATAATTAAAATTTTAAATTGCATAATATCAAAAAAGAAAAATTAGGTAAAAAATTTCCGCAATAATTATTTTTTTCTTTCAAATTGCTTTGACTTTTTCGTTTCAGCCTTTAAACTGTTTGTTTACCTTTCCAGGCAGTCGGGGGTCAAACCTTTTCATAGGTGGTGTCCTTCTTATATACATCAAGATATAACAAAACAATATAACAATGAGAAAAATTATTGAAACTAAAAAAAACCTATTGGGTAAGAATTATTTCTAATATACCTTCAGTTATTATTAATGACACGCATTAATTAAAAATTGCATTTTACTTTTACTAATAAAATGAACTGAAAAATTTGATCCAGAATTCTTTCTAGTTATAAATACAATCATTAGAGAAAATAAATTATATAGATTTGCTAAAATTGTTTTAAACCCTCAAATAACATAAATTAGAAAACGATATAATAGCCAAAGTGTGAGAAAATACTGATAATACTTTGTTATTGCTAACCGGCTTATGATAATAATACCTTATAATTACTAATTGCCTTATATTAATAGTACCTTTTAATTACTAATATAAAATAAAGCACAACAGTAGAATAAGCGTTCGAGAAGGAAACATAAACAAATAATATTTTTAAAAATTTAAGTCAATTCCTACTTAGGTCAAGAAAGAAAAATTTTATTTTAGTTACTTTTTATTAACTAAAAAATTTTATGCTTCGATGAGATTCGATCTGAAGGCATGAAACTCCTACGTCGACACTCTACCAACTTTTCCATTGCAAGACAAATTTCTTTTTTTCACTGCAGAAAGTCCTTTATAAATAATTTTCATTCCTTTTTTTAAGTTAGAAAAAATTCTCTCTTTCACACATACACATTTTCCATCTCTCTCACTAATTTATTCACATGTTTCGTTTTCCATTTTGTTCCCTCCTTGACTCAGACTATAACCCAGAATGAAAAAAAGAATCTGAAAAAGAAATTTTTTTCCGGCGATCTATACGCTTCGCCACTGAGGGTATTTATTCCTAAATTTATATCCTGCTAAATAAATATCTTATATAATAGAAACTTTTTTCTCTCATATGAAACTGAAATTAATTAATTAAATTTAATTAATGAATTAATAATTGAAAAAAACTGTATTAACATCAAGTGTCATCCACTACAAGTTTAAAAAAATATATTTGAACTTGAGTGGATGAATAAAAAGTATTTTGTTAACGATTGAAAATTTGAACAAGATATATAAATATATGTAGCGAGAGTGTGAAGTAATAGTAGGAATTCAATGGAAAAAGTACGACATAGCACGATACATGGAAAATAAGCTTTATCAGAATCCTGTGAATCTGCAAAACGGATCGAAAACTAAAAGGTTTCAGAAAATAAAACTAAACAATTTGTCCCTAGTCTTTCGGAAAGGAAACGGTTTAAAGATAAATGGACGATATGAGCATATCTGTTATGCAAATGAACTGTCGTAGTGAGGCTCGAGTTGGTGGTAACTATCGGCCCTCTTTGCATGGTGATAATGCATCCCATTCGTGAATGTTGCGATATTTACTTTATCTACGATCACTGTAACGGCAATGTATTACAAACTGCGGGGAGTATACTATCCATCACGCCATTATCCCGACGCCAATGCCATTGGAAGATTGGATGACAAGGGTGCGGTTGTGTTGGCGTCACAATCTCAACATATGACTTCTTTGGAATTTTTTCCTGTGATCTGAAACAATTGGTTTATCAAACCCTTACAGAGACTTAATTGTGCGTCTGCATGCTGCTTTCACTTATGAGGACATTATGCTGTTGGATTTTGGACAATTAGTCATTGTAATGTGTGAGAAAGTATGCATACCTCTTTATGCATGGTGATCATTTTGTGCACTTTCCTATACAAATACCAATTCATATGCAACGACTACTTTTCCTTTTTAAACCGCTTTTATTAGTTTCACCTGTATGTTTGTTTGTAACTGACTCTTTGGACTCAATTTTTGCCTTACTTTAAGCGATCAGATTTAATTTAAACGTTGTAGACTTATCCAGGACCGACGACAATAAAATATTTTGATAAGTTTATTATCTCATCATGATTAGAATCTCAGGATGAGTGATTTTATTTTAACTTATAAAGAGCAATTTAACCAGTGTAGAATGAAAGTACCTCAGACATTCAAGCCTACGTGGGACAGTGGCACAACGGATAACGCACCTGATTACGGATCAGGAGATTCCCTGTTTGAATCCCTGGCTGGCTCGACATATTCGCATTTAGCCATTGTTTTACTTACAATTAAATTATTGTAAGAACTATAGTTCCACTCCTCCGTATCGGAACCTCATTTAAATATTATAGTTTAAAAACACTAAAATATCTCGGGCTCGATATCAATCGTTATAATTTTTACTAGTTTCATTTCGAAATGCAGAGTTAGTTTTAAAATGTCATACAAAGCACCCCAGGCTTTTAGAATAGTGATATAATTTTCTCATCAGTCATTTTATTCTTATGTTAACAATTATTTTTTACTTTTTAGTTTGATTAACTCTAAAAGCGTGTTTTTAGTTTTTTTTTAAACTATAATTTTTTTTGTTAAAGTTTATTTTCCGTGTACCATCTTGATTTTCTTTTCTCTTTTCAATTATACACGATAGATGATGTTCGTATGGGTACTCCTCGTGTAGTTTATGTCATATTGACTAAACATCTTTTCATAAAGATAACTCATTATCATATCTAACTTAATACAGAAATCACGGGCAGATTTTCGTCTGTTATACCTATTTCTTAATTCCCCCGGTTTTTAAATGTTATCTATAAAAGTCTAAATGCAATAACATGGCTGTATTTTATGTTTATCAATAATAATATGACACTAGTTTAATTAATAAAAATATTAACCCTGTAGAGTTACTTTTACGTGTGTGTGATTGCGATTCAATTATCTATTACCAAAAGAGCATGTCATAAATATAATTGCAATTCTTTTGCATCAGGTATGCAAACTTTGATTAATAAATATATAAGAACTATAGAATTCCACAGTCATAGTAAATGTGATAATTATTAAAAACTAATTATTTTAATGCTATAAATTATAAACTTACATATAATTCAGTGCTTAACAAATTAATAAAAAAAAAAACATATTGAGAACTTTAAAATCTAAATAACTTCCTCCAAAAATTTCCTAATTATGTTTTTAAATTTTTCACTTTCAGGACTTTTATTAATCCGCTGTAATAAATCAAGCAGTTTTAATGTCAAAAGCAGGGTGCCAGTACTAGTACAATATCATTATAAACTTTCGATTTACATTAATTTGATTATCTTCTCTATATCTCAAGCTGCCCCACTCGTTGTATATCTGTAGCTCATTGGAAGTGGGAGGGCGAGTCATAATGTGAATTTATGAGTGTTATGTTCTCATCACTCCAGGTGGAATGCACTTATGTTGTTGTAAAACAATAACATTTGATGTGAGGGCGAGTCATAATGTGAATTTATGAGTGTTATGTTCTGCATCGGTGAAAACAATCATTTACTAAGTGAATTTATGTTATGTTCTCATCGTGGGAATGCACTCCAGTTGTAAAACAATAACATTTGATGTGAGGGCGAGTCATAATGTGAATTTATGAGTGTTATGTTCTCATCGGTGAAATGCACTCCAGTTGTTGTAAAACAATAACATTTGATGTGAGGGCGAGTCATAATGTGAATTTATGAGTGTTATGTTCTCATCGGTGAATGCACTCCAGTTGTTGTAAAACAATAACATTTGATGTGAGGGCGAGTCATAATGTGAATTTATGAGTGTTATGTTCTCATCGGTGGAATGCACTCCAGTTGTTGTAAAACAATAACATTTGATGTGGGCGAGTCATGTGAATTTATGAGTGTTATGTTCTCATCGGTGAAATGCACTCCAGTTGTTGTAAAACAATAACATTTTATGAGGGCGAGTCATAATGTGAAATTATGAGTGTTATGTTCTCATCGGTGAAATTGTAACAATCCAGTTGTTATGAAACAATAACATTTGATATGGCGGAATGTTTCGCATTAACAGTTGGATTGTTGCCCAAAGTATTGGGAATCATGCAAATATTTCTCTTTCGTTTTGAATTCGGATCCGACGTCTATGCTGAAGGCATGTAATGGGTCGTGACGTCGGGCACGGATGCATCAATTGATATGTAAAACTCAAATATTCTTTAGCTCGATGTTCAGGTAACATGTTTTTTGATCATGATTAAAGTTAAAACCAGAAGTATGGTTTTTGTATAGTTTTAATTTCCTTCCATTGTGAATAATAAAATTTACTTTCTTAAATTTATTAAAAGTGCAGTAATGATTGCTTCTTTTATACTCTACACCGCGGCACTCGGCTAAATTTTCCGACATGTATTGCCTGATTGAAGCTTGAATTCTCCAATACGGAAAAGGCGGGACAGTCAATTTTGAAGTCCTTTCAAAAAAGACATTATACCCTTCTTTCTCATTTGTGGTTTATAGTTTCGCATATGGAGCTTCATTTCATTCGTGTGTTGCCATGGCTTGACCGATACCTGGCTCTGCTATGATATGTATTGCGTTATTGTGAATGAAGTATCTGGTTAAAATTTAAAAAATTGTTACGAATGATTCGCATTAACGTATTGTTTGGTTGAAGTTTTATGGATTTTCTCCAATATGAAAAAACGACAAACTAATTAATCTCTTTTCTTTAAACTTCGTTCTCCCTATTTTCCCCACTAGTGAGTGTAATTTAGCATTTGGTGCTTGATATATATTGCATACTTGTGTATATATTGTATTGTACGATATCTGTTGTATTGTAATGTCTATTGTATTGAGAAATATGGCTTGTATTGTATGTCTATTGTATTGAGAAATATGGCTTGTATTGTATGTCTATTGTATTGAGAAATATCTGTTGAATTGTAGGTCTATTGCACAATATATATTGAGAATCTATTGCATCTGCTACAATACCAACTGTAATATCTATTATTAATTCACAATGATGCGATATCTATTGCATCAGTGTGAATAGACTCAAGCTAAATATTCGGCATAAAATTTAAAAATTATCTTTCTCAATTTTGATGATTTACATTTTTTTCAAACAAATTTTAATTTATGCAGAATTTAATTAATTTTTAAGCAAATAATAATGACATCAAATGAAAATAACTACCATCAAAGTGATTTATTCGTTCTTCCATGATCTATATTTTCTTTAGTCTGTATCTGAATTACATAGATAATCACCAAAATTACACAATTTCACTCATTTCGTGCTTGGTACTGTTTTCGTTGACAACGATGATTTCAGCTGCGAGAATGTAGTAAATCACTCTATCAGACATGGAACTCAAAATAAATGAAGGATAATAACTATAAATCAAAGATTCTAACTGCGAAATAAAGGAAAAGCAATGACTGATCTAGAAGGTTATTAGAATTATTATTATCGTTACCATTGTCATTTATGGGCTGTTGGCATGTATAGGAACGTTTCATATGGCTCATTCAGGCTATTTTATTATCACTTGAATCATCATTTTCAGTCCTAAATTTGGAAACAATGCAATCTTTTTCTGGATTATATTCCTACAATTACGAATAGAGACGTGGTTTTTGGCAGGATTTTTCTTTCTACAAGAAGTATTTACTTTCTCAAAGAAAGCATTTATTGAGATTATTCTGTATTCTGCATAAGTCCTTTATGATAAAAATCTTCGAATAATTACAAGGTAAAATAGTTTACGTCTAAAGTATAA
This sequence comes from Caerostris extrusa, assembly GCA_021605095.1. Classification (NCBI taxonomy): domain Eukaryota; kingdom Metazoa; phylum Arthropoda; class Arachnida; order Araneae; family Araneidae; genus Caerostris; species Caerostris extrusa. The sequence continues at coordinate 53,103 of BPLR01016210.1, read as the reverse complement.
TTTGCGATAAAAGAACCAAAATATTAAATATTTTTGTTCTGATTAAGAAATATATTATATATTTATTTATAACTAATTTTTAAACAATGTCTGAGTAAGATTAATATTTGTCCCAAATACTATACTAACTAAAAGGAAAATGTCAAGATGTAGTTAAATTGTATTTAACTCGGTTCTTACTTTTCTCTTGTTCATATTTTATTTCCAACAATGTTTAAATGAATACTTTAAAAAGAATTATGTATTTTTAGGAATAAATAATATTATTGGAATTATTATTATACTAAAATTTTAAATTTTTTTATTAAATCATTGTTTATAATTTAACACATTGATGGAATAAGTATATCTAATTAAGTTATTAATTATTTATAATTGTAAGTATGTACCCTCTAATTATAAGTACCCTCTCATCGTAAATGAGTGTTTATGTAAATTTTATAAGCGAATGACTTATACCTTGTATGAATCCAATTAATTTTTCTTTCTTTTTTTTTACATCCTTTTCTACATAATATTTAGATTCTAGGCATAATTTTAGTACACAAGGAAAATTGAAACAATAATTTCTGGTCAATATGGAATTATGAAAACATTAATATCTGATCAATATGGAATTATGAAAGCATTAATATCTGGTCAATATGGAATTAAAGAAACATTAATATCTGTTCAATATGGAATTATAGAAAAAAATTAATATCTGTTCAATATGGAATTATGGAAAATTAATATCTGTTCAATATGGAATTATGGAAACATTAATATCTGGCCTATATGGAATTATGGAAACATTGATATCTGGTCACTTAGTTACTAATGGATGTAAATCTATTTTTTTGAAACTTCATGTAAGAAGCTTATGTTGGTAATTTTTTCAATTGAATCACTTCACAATTGCTATTTATTTGACCTGACCTTTTACATATATACTTATTTTTACTTATATACTTCTTTTTTCCAGTACAATTCCACATAATACACATGAATTTTTTTTTTTTTTTTTTTTGGTTATTCCAGAAATGTCATTTTTAATATGGCATATATGTTGTGTATTCAGAGGGAATAAGTTAAAACAAATCACCTACAAAAGAAATAAAGAAATTGTAACTTTCTTTTGCATCTTCTGAAGAGAAATTAATCCAAATGTCAAACATGGTGAAACACCTTCGAATATTAAGCATTTAAATCTTGTATTTTAAATGGTACTTGCTAATTAGTCGAAGATGGACACCAAAACTTTTTCTCAGTTAACACTGCATTAGATGGAAGGTGCAGAAGCTTGGCAAGAGGCTAAGTCGGATAGATTCAAACAAAGCGACATACAAGGGGAGAAAGTTATTTTCAGATTGATTTTAATAACAATAAAAGCATTTTAATTTTAATCATCAAAATTCTAAATTAGATAATATTAAAATAAAATTTAGATTAAAAAAATTCCACATTAACTAGTAAATTTTTTTCTTTAACAATTAATTGTTTTGTCTGACAAACACCCCTAACAAAAGAACTCGTTTCCGCTTTTAAAACGGGTGTTTACCTAAACTCTCAAACGACTCGGGAGAAAAATAAGAGAACGATGATGAATATGATATGAACGTTTCGGGAGGCTGAGAAATTTTTGCATTCAAACATTTTTGAGGCACACGTTTAATACCATACATATTAGGTACGGAGTGTTTTAAATATCCATAATTAATTTTGCATTTCTTATATTTTTAAATGATTGTTGTTAATTCTTTTTCTTTTATTAATACTTGCTCATTTGAATCGTTCAAATGAAAATAAAAAAATTTTATTTTGTATTACAAATTTATGCAATATGACATCAAACCATTTTTATTGTTTTTTAATTTAATAATAAAATTTTTCTACTTGTAAATTTTTCTTAGCATTCCTGGACAAACCACTTTAAATTTAATTAAATGATTTATGATACAAAAAACAATTAAAATAACTAGTTAAAAACAATGGAGATTTTTTTCTATCTATGAGAAACATTACGACAATTTGGGAATCAAATAGCGGAGAGTAAAGAAATCAATTTTGTTGAAATTTCCCTTTAACATTTTAAATAGTTCTGAATAAAAGTATATTCCGTGTCGAAGCTCAAATTACCTTATTTCTTTCGATAATTAATATTTAAAAAATGAATCTAACAAAGAAATCAATAATATAATACTCTAATTAAATTACAACCGATAAAACTAGTATTATGGTTTGACTATTTAAAGGCTTCCATGGAAAATTCCATTTATTTAACTTCTGTTTTGAAATAGGGCTGAAATAAAAATATCAACGATAAACAAGAGTTATGTACGATTAGTATGTATGTATGATATGGTAGACGTATAAAAATAGTATTTTTTAAAAATATATTTTCACATAGTTCTGTGATTCACCTTCTATTAGATTCATTACAAAAAAAAAAAAATTTTAGTTATGCTTAATACATCGCATAATATTAAATTTTAACTAATATTATTTTGTTCCTTAAACAAAATCATCCATTTTGTTCATTATCTACTCAGATTTCTTGACGATCTTTTTAGTTTTTTCCTTTGAAAGGAATTAATTCAATAAATTTGTTTTTATAGGGGGACATATTTTTCAAAAAATTGTTCTATTCTCACTTCTAAAATATTAATTATTTTATAAACTTAAAATTTTCTTTCTCTTTTCTTCTTCATTAGCATAACAGCCCCGTCGTGGGCCAAGGCCGCCTGTCTACTGGCAGATTTCGAGACAGATGTTTTCTGTTTACGGTGTAAGGTTGTCAGCCCTATGCCCAACAATCATATTATACCGGGACCTACGGCTTAAAGTGGATTCCGAGCCACTACAAACATGCTTTCGCGCCGCCGGGACTCGAACTCTATGACACCAGTATCAGAGCGCTAGTCACTCTGCCATCAGGCCCCCTTTCTCTTTTAGGTAGATAAAATCTTTCCCTTTATTCTTTATATATAGATATATATAAAATAAAAAACTTTCAGTTCAGCTTATCAGATATATTTCGTTTAATTTTAAATTTAAATACATTACACTTTCACTTCATACTCATTATAAGTCTTTAAATAACACATATTACCTTTTATTGCTAACGGCTAGAAAAATAATTTATCAACCCAAATGCATTCCCATTATGATAAAAGAAAATTAATATATTTGACTAACATTTAAAAATATCAAAAATAAAGATTCTCATAAAAACATCTACGTTTTTAACCACTATAAATTATGAAACACCATTTCAGCTTTTATTCAATGAGATGAACATAACAAGCAGGGAAAACATTATACCAATGAACCGCCGTCTCTCCTAAAAATCCAAATAAATATATAATGTTTTAAATGCCAACAAAATATTAATACAATAGTTTCAAAAATTAAGAAAGAATTTAAAAATTTCCGATAACACGACCAAAAATGAGTAAAATTGTATAGAAATTACGCAGTATAAATTAAAAAGTGAAGCTGCATTAGAATATCGTATGGAAATAGATTTGATGTCGTTTTTACATCATTTAACTCGTGACCAAAAACGTTAAAAACATCAACAGTTTCTGCAAGTAGAAACTGCATAATGAAATTTCGAGATAACCATGTTTTACATCTGAACACTCTTCATCATTTATCTAAACGATAGAGAGCAGATTACGATAGTGAGCCATTAGACAAATAACAGCAGGTCAGTGTCAATCCTATCGAGCAAAATTGTTGTAAGTGTGACTGTTTGTTATTCATGTATTTCTAAAAACAGAATCATTTTCTAGAGCAATGGTTTCCAAAGTGTGCACGCGTATGCCACGGGTACACAAAGTTCTGTTTAGTGGTACACCAAAGACACTTGCTAGTGTATGAGCGTGTATTACGTGATTGTGAGATTTTCTGATTGAGTGTTTTGTTTGGTTTCAGTAGCGTATTGGAAGCTCAACATCATACATTCATCAGTCCTGAAACGCTTGCATATAGATTTATTGGAAGTGCCTTTGGAGGGAAAATAACTCTGAACTTTTTAAAAGAAACTGCTTTCATAGGGCGTGTGCTTTTTAAAGCTGGTACATTTATGATGTTGAGCTCCCCAGACTACTACATCCCGGCCACGAAGTGGGGGATTCTCAATTAGAACCAGATTCTCCAAACGGCATTAATAGACAGCATCAAAACAAATTATTCCGATATTATTACGCAAATGTTTACATTAAATTATAATTTAAAATGCAAATTTGTTATTTAAATATATTTATATTGGTTAGAATGAATATAAAATAAATAATTTTGCTTTTGAGTACACACACGTATTCACACATGCACACTCTAACACACACATACATACCATGTTATATGGGGAGCATCTTTTACTTATTTTCCTTTTTAGGGAGCGAGTGGGCAAAAAAGTTTAGGGACTACTGTTCTAGAGGTTAGAATCTAGGAAAACCCAAACCTACAATTTCTACAGATAACTATTATTTGCAGCTAACTGCAAGAAGTTACAGAATCATCACATCAACCCACCTCAGATTTTCTCTTATAGCAGTCAATGAAATGTTGGTATACAGATCTACTGGGTGCAGAAGAAAGTCCGAAATGTGCTTACCCCTGACACCACACCACCTAAATGAAAGTGTTTTGGGGCACGCATGCCTGTCAATACCTGTCGTATATCTATCACTACCCTGTGAAAAGGCGCGAGGTGGTAACTGGCTATTATCCAAGTTATATCCATTAAAGAAACAGATTTTGTGTATCCATTGTTATAAGTGGGCAGTTGTCCCTTTGGATGGCCGCATTGACATGTATATCGTCCCAAGATTCACATTTATTGTTAAATTATTAAGATATGACTATCTGAAACTAAATGTTTATCCTTATACAGAAGCAGTTGTTGATTCCTTCATCTTGTAAGACGATAATATTAGACGACACAAAGTTCAAGATAGTAGTGGAGAAATATTTTCGAGCGGTCACTATGGACGCGTAAGGATTTACCGGCACGTTCTATGGACGTATTTGAACAGGTTTAGTATGATGTTAGAACTTAATGCTGCACATAACCTGCTATCTGCAATATTTTAGGGTCTTCGCATTGCCCTGATACAGCAATAGGCAATTGAATTACTAAATACTATCGTTTTGGGTATAAATTATTGCTGTCATGCTTATATAGCTGGTATTCACGATCTTCATTGAAATTGATCCCACATAAAACTCAGACGTTGTGTCTTCTTAAATGTTTCCATTTTTTTATATTTTTAAGACAGAAAATAAGCGAAAATGTTTGAGTAATATTTTTGCAAAATTTCATTAAATTCGAAAGAATAGTGATTTCACAATGGGAATGTTACGTTTTCTCTCTTAATTTTTTTTTAATTTTTTAACACTTAAATCACTGAAGTAAGGGTAATTTGGAAGAAAATATTTTTTAAATTAGCATTAATTATCAAAAAACACAACAGATTTCAAATATAATTAACACAACGTAAAGTAGTTACATCTAAGTATTTGTTATCAATAAAAAGTTCATATTAAAATCTTCTAAGCCAGTTCTAACCAACACAGACGGTCACACAATTTATAAATGATCATCTTTATGTCCGTTCCATTTATTTGGTGGAAATTTAAAAAATTTTAAAAGTGTGCTTATGTGACTCATTAGATTTTATTTTTATCTTTAGATTTATGTTGTTATAAAAATATTTTATTACATTATTGTACTGTATATTATTATTGTTTTAAAAATTATTATGTTTCTCAAAGCACTTCAATAGGTCCTTTTAATTGTCCTCATGTTTTTGTATATTACAAACAAACTCCTTTTTGTATATTACAAACAAACCACCATCTGGCTATGAATTAATGACTCTTTAGTATAATCTCCTGTATTTACATGATGTATAAAATAAAACCCCAGAAAACTCCCATCAAACCACCTGATTATTGGTACGAGAAACTTACGGGCGATTTCACAATTGTCATCATGCCCTCTCATTTCTGAAAGCAATTATTACAATGATTGCCAATTGGATTGAAACCTCAACTCTCTTGAGAGTACAGCTTACTATTGGGCTACGAGCCGGGTTCAGAATAATTTAAAATTTAAAAATGTGAGAGCCTCGCAATTATGTGTTGTATTACAGCAAACTTGAAAATCTTCAACGAAGATTTTCTTTCTGGGATTCACTATCACAATCTGCATAGAGTCAACTTTTTCAAAGCAGTGACTATAACTCATTCTAGAGTAGAATCGAACCAATAACCTACGAAACCCTAACTCGACAACATTACTACTGGACAACAAGGGAAAGCCTTTATGTCAATTTGAAGAACTTCAATTTATAATTAGCAGTATAATGTACAAAATTTATGGCCTACTAAAGAAACGTTTATAGTTTTTTTTTTTTTTTTTTATTTATATAATTCTATATTCAATTATAATTCAGAGATTAAGTTATATTGTCTTTTACTGTATGTTATAAAAATTTAATAAATAAGTTGTAAAATAAATTTGAAACACAAGTGGTATTAGCGAATATTAAAAAAATCAAAATGCCTAACAGATAACTTTAACCAATCTACACGTTTAAATAAAAAAAATGGTAGCAAGTTATTATGTTTTGTATTAACGAGTATTTAAATGGAGGCCTGATGACCAAGTGACTATTGTTCTGGCCCACAGTGCCACACGCTTCGGGCTCGAGTCCTGAGGTGCCATGGATGTTTGTAGTGGTTCGGAATCCACTTTAAACCATAGTCTAATATGACGGTAGGGCTTTGAGCGTAGGACTGACAACTCTACCCCGTAAAAAAGAAAACAACTCCTGTTTTGAATTCTGCCAGTAGGGAGACGGCCTTGGCCCATCGCCATAGGGCTGTTGCGCCACTGGCGATGAGTATTTAAATGAATTTAAAACCTAAATAAAGGAAACATTTTTAAATGAGTTTATTTCCTTATTATTCAATTTTTCTTTCTTGTGTATTTAATTTTATATGTGATAAATGTTAGTGTAAACTTACATTTTTCATCATTTAAATGTAAATCCTTTAAATGAAATAAACAAAAATAATATGAAATAAATCAAGAAATGAAATAAGCCCTCGACTTAGATGCAAATCTTGTAACAGAACAGCAAAATATGTCGAGAACTACTCTTATTCATCCTGAATTTGTAAAAGTTAAGAACATTTTTTCTATAAGAACTTTGCAAACTTTACTTATAAGTTATAATAATTGAAGAGTTACTATCTTTGTCTTCCCAACTCATACATAGGTTCCTTTATCTTAATTTCAAAAAAAGAATGGTAACTTACTTTGTTTTTAACTTCGTTTAACAGTTCCAATAAGAAATCATGGAAAGGTGAAAGTCCATTTTGAGACACAGAACTTTTTGACAGGTCGATGATTCTGAAATGCAATTTAATGTATATATGAAATAAATAATTTACAAATGTTTGTATAGATGTATTTAAGCATTTTTAATCATCTAATATTTGAATTTATTAAAAAAATAATATTAAACATTTCAGGAAATGAAATAAAACCTCGATTTAAGACGCAGATCTTGTAAAAGAAACGCAAAATATGTTGCGAGCTTTTTGTACTTATCGAACGACGTACTTTGCGAATTTCTCGTTATTTTCTGTAAAAAATTTTCCAAACTTTACTGATTATACATTAAATATTAATATCCATTTTGAGACAAGAGAATTTTTTTTTACTGATTGATCTTTACATATTCATTAATCTTATCTTCACGACATAGATAGATTCCTTCATCTTAGTATCTAATGTACAAAAAAAGGCATGTTCAAGTTCTTAATTTATTTTGAACCTTGTTCTTCGGTTCTATCAAGAAATCCTCAAAAGGCTTTAAATGCGGAAGTCCATTTCGTGACAAACGAACTTTCTTTTTGGCTGGTCAATTAGGAAATGCAGTTTATTGTATGTATGAAATAAATAATTCATAAATCTTTTACTTATGCGTTTTAAAGATTTAATTTTTCAATATAATAAAAAAATAATATTAAATAATTTAAGAAATTAAAATAAATCCTCGACTTACAATGCAGCCTTTGTAACGAAACAGCAACATACACTCATGTCCATAAATTAAGGATAATGAAGTTCAGGCAAAGAAAGAGACAGAAGCAAAACAAATTTGACTTATTTGTAAAGTCTATTTATTAAAGAAAAGGTAAAGAGCAAAAAAGGTGCTATATGTTTGACATACTTAATAAAAATTTCGATTTTTACTCCCTGGAGCAAATTTCAAAAAAGAACCTATTTACAAAAAACAGTATAACATGGTTAGTATGATGATTAATATGGAGTATGTCTCCCGGACGATGCAATACAGGCCTTACAACGCCTAGGCATGCTGAGTATCAAATTATCAATCTGATCTTGGGGAATATTACACCACTCATCAAGCAATGCCCTCCGAAGTTCCGGTTGATAGGTGGGAGGGGGTTGACGGGCTGCAATTCGTCGGCCAAGCATATCCCACACATGCTCTATTGGATTCAAGTCCGGTGAGTATGCTGGCCAATTCATACGGGTGATATCCTCCAATTGAAGGCATTCGTCTACAATGTTTGCACTGTGAGGACGTGCGTTGTCATCCATAAACAGAAATTCAGCACCCATGGCGCGCCGAAACAAACGTACATGTTGTTCCAGAATGACATCCCGATAGATGTGGCCTGTCATCGTTCCACTCTGAACATGCAGGTAAGTTCTGGAACCAAGAATAATTCCTCCCCAAACGAGCCATCCTGCACCACCGTAACGGTGTCATTCAATGGTGTTCTCTTGGTGGTAACGGGTACCTGGCGCTCTCCATATGAAAGTCCTGCGAGAATCAGACTGCAAACTAAACCTGGATTCGTCGGAAAACATCACACCAGACCACTGTTGCGGTGTCCACAATGCATGCTCTCTACTCCAGGTTAATCGCAGGCGACAGTGAGTTGCGGTAAGTGGAACACATCTGACAGGCCTATGAGAGTATAGACCAATGTGCCCTAAGCATCTGTACACTGTCTGCCTTGAAACTGTCGTACTGGTAGCTGAAGAGAGCTGACGAGCTGCTCCCGTCTGTTTCTTTTGGCAGTAACTGCTAAATACCGGTCCTCATTCGTCGTTGTAACTCGGGGGCGAGCTGTGCTGTAACATCTACTCACATTACCATATCTTGGAATCGTTGCCAAAGCCTGGAGATGACACTCTGGGCGATTCCAAGTTCCTCGGATACTTCCAGCTGGGTACGTCCACATTCCAGTCGTCCGATAATTCTACCACTTAAAAATCATCCAAATGCTTCCTTTGTGCCATATCTATGCGGTTATTGCACTGAAAGGCTTTTAAAGCGCTTGTGAACAATTTTACTTCTTTGCCACCATTCCTTATATACCCCTCCCTTACACTCTCGTCATTGTGACGTACTATCCGCGCCATCTGATGGTTTCCTGTAATTTTCATATTCTTCTTCAAGATGTGTGTGATAATTCTACAGGTGAAATTTTTATTTTAGAGTTCAATTTCTGTGTGATTCTGAAGTAACCTTAATTTATGGACATGAGTATATGTTAAGAACTACTCGTATTTAATCTGAGTTTGTAAAAATTTAGAAACTTTTTCTATAAGAACTTTCCTAAAAATACTCATTATAAATATAAATAATTGGAGAGTCCAATTTGAAACCAGAGGACTTTTTTTTTTTGACTGGTCGATTCAGAAATGCAATTTTTGTATATACTATATGAAATTATAAAGCTATAATTTTTTGTGTTAACTTTTAATCATTTAATAAAATTTTAATCATTATTTTTTAATATATTAAAAATAATATAAAACAAATCAAGAAATAAAATAAATCCTCGACTTAAGGCGCAGACATTTTAACGGAATAGCAACAATGTCGAGAATTATTCGTACTTAATCAAAGTTTGTAAAATTTTAGATCATTAAAAGCATTCAAACTCTAGTGTTTATATATTATATACTAATAATTAGAAAGTTACTCTCTTTATATTCCTTAGTCTTATTTTCATGACCAGATAAATAAATATCTGCATCTTAGTATCGAATGTCTAAATACCGAAAAGCTGCTTTCCTAGTCACTTTTGAAGTTCGTTTTTCGGCTCCAATAAGAAATCCTAGAAAGGCGATAAATGCAAATGTCCATTTTGAGACAAGAGAACTTTCTTTTTTGACTGGTCGATTGAAATAAACCCTTGACTTAAGACGCAGACTTTTTAACGGACAGCAACAATGTCGAGAACTACATTTATTCTGAGTTCGTAATTTTTAGATCATTTAAAAACATTCCAATTCTAGTGATTATACATTAAATATTAATTTTATTAAAAGTTAATATCCTTTCCTGACCCGATAAATAAATTTATCCCTCCTAATATCGAATGTCTGAATAACGAAAAGCTGCTTTCCTTGTTACTTTTGAAGTTCGTTTTCGGTTGCAATAAGAAATCCTGGAAAGGCGGTAAATGCAAAAGTCCAATTTGAGACAAAACAACTTTCTTTTTTGACTGGTTGATTCGGAAACGCAATTTATCGTATACATGAAATAAATACTTTATAAATGTTTGTGTAGACTTATGCATTTTAATCATTTAATTTTTTTTAATACAATGAAAAAATAATATTAAATAAATCAAGAAATAAAATAAATCCTCGACTTACGGTGCAGACTTTGCAACGAAACAGCAACATATGTTGAGAACTACTCACTTAATCTGAGTTTGTAAAAATTTAGAACCTTTTTCTATAAGAACTTTCCTAAATATTACTCATTATAAATATTATTAATTGGAGAGTCCATTTTGAGGCAAGAGAACTTATTTTTTCACTTGTCGATTCAGAAACGCAATTTTCGTATACATAAAATAAATAAGTTATAAATATTTGTGTCAACTTCAATCACTTAATTTTTGAATATATTAAAAAAATAATATAAAATAAATTAAGAAATGAAGTAAATCCTTGACTAAGACGCAGACTTTTTAGCGGAACAGCAACGATGTAGAGAATTATTCGTACTTGTTCTGAGTTTAGATCCTTTAAAAACATTCAAACTCTAGTGATAATACATTAAATATTAATTAATAATTGAAAGTTACTATCTTTATATTTATCAGTCTTATGTTCATGACCAGATAAATGAAGTTCTCCATCGAAGTTCTAAATGTCGAATGCCTAAATAACGAAAAGCTGCTTTCCTTGGCACTTTTGAACTTCGTTTTTCGGTTCTAATAAGAAATCGTGGAAAGGCGGTAAATGCAAAAGTCCATTTTGAGACAAGGGAACTTTCTTTTGACTGGTCGATTGGGAAACGCAACTCTGGCGCGAGATGGCGTTCCGCGGGGAAACTCTCATTTCAGCCGCTGCTTTCAGCGGCAGAAGAACTCTTTTCAACTTTCCCCGCGTGCTGCTCAACACCGCTCTCCAAAGGGGAAAGAACTCATTCGAGCCTTATTTGATTCCTTTTTTTTTTTTTTTTTCACTTCGGTGACGAAATCGAAATATTTGTCCTATGCACTTCAGTCAAAGTTTTATCAGGTTTCAATAGTTTTTCTACAAGAACAGATTTTTACAGGAAGAGGTATGTACTTTATTGTGTATATATTCATAATCAACTTACGATAGAAATCAGTGTTAGAGTATAAACCACGTGCACCAATAGTCCTTGCATTTTACAACTTAATGCTTTCCAGAACTGCCCCACATTTCTAATTTTAAATTTTTTAAACTATATGCCTCCCATCCATAGAAGATATAAACAGTATTTATACTACACTTAGTAGATCTGATTTAATTGATGTCATTTGTGTAGATTTTCATCAAGACTATAATAACCAGGACTAAACTGTGCATTTTACAAGTGAAGAAATCTTTGTTAAAGACAAAACCTGTTAGTAGCAAAATGGTTTGATAAGAAGAATTGTTTTATTTTTCAATATTCAAAAGAATTACACTTTTTCAGTCTCAAAAAAAAAAATCTCATAAATGTTTATTCATATCAAAAATACTATTTTTAGAAATATTGCATTATTGAAATATTTTATGCTATGGTATTCGTAATTTCTTAAAGATAAAAATATTCTACCGAAACATATCTTCACATATCTCTTTATATTGAAAGATTGATTGGATTTTCATTGTTATAAATTTACAACTTTTTATTATCCTTCTTGATATAAAGTACACCATTTAAGCTATAAAAGCATTTGACCTGAAATGATTTCTTGTAATGTATCAAATACTTTTCCTGGTCATATTTAATGGTAAAAATTTATAATTTTCAAACTTTTTTTTTCTAAAAGTGATAAAAGTTTGAAATTTGAAAGGATTTTAGTTAATTTTTAAACAAACTATAATTGATATTTTTCGAAGTATCATACAGGTGTGAATTTTTGGAAACCATTGTATTTTGTCTTTGATAAAAAAAAGGATTTTCAAAATGATTATGATCTGTGGTAATAAATTATTCTTCGAATCCTTTATATTGGAAAAATTTGAATTTTTGATTCATTCTTGTAGTGATACTGTACAAAGATGAAAAAAAAACTTTCTGAAAAAAAAATATCATTTAAAATTTTTATGAAACTGAATACAAAATAATAGATTAGTCTTTATCACTTTTATCATATTTTCAACTTGGTAATTCTACATATGTGCTAAAATTATTGAATAGAATTAACCTTGGCAATGATAGCTACGAAGATTCTGTGTATAATAGCAACCGTTTATATATTTATTTTATGTTTTAATAAAGTAGCATCTAATGCTTCAACACAAAATCATGCCAAACGGAAATCAGATGCACGCAAGTTTCAAGCATATCAGATTTGTTTATCTCAAACAGTTAACAATACACTAAATTATCTCAAGATCCTACGCAAATGTCTTATTATAGAACTAAAAAAGGAATTTACACTCAACTGCACTAAAAGCATTGAACGAAATTCTAAAGTACCCTTTAAAAAGATGAATATCTTAGCTGTGAAAGTTTGGAAAACACAGCTAAATTATTATCACATCACGCAGTTCTTCAATATACTGCCTCGAAATTCAAAGATAAAGGAAAAGTTGAAAGATTTCGATATTTTTAAAAGGAATTTCAAAATTCAATAAGATATAAGCTCAGCAATCTTTTCCCGCGGAAAAACACTAAAAATCATCAACCTGATTTTCAGACTTCAAGTAACAAAACAAGTCATATTCGTGATCCGAATTACTTATTATATCTTATTTTGAAAGCAGCTTTTCCATACGATGGAAAAACAGGATTTTCAGGAAATAGAAACTTTCACTTTAATGTGGTTAAAAAAATTCAAGAGCATTTATTCATGTTATGTGCCAAAGTTTCTTTCGGGGTTCAATGAAACGTATTTCTGCCATACTGAACAACTTCCTACATTTCTTGAAAAATATAAAAATAATATTTTAAAGCAAATACTAAATGAAACAAAACCCGAATTAAATATTTCAAATCCTTTTTTGAAATACAGCAATATTAAATTGTATGGTAAGTCTGATAAAATGGTGTCCCATAAACAGACCAATGAGAAAAGTAATATGACAAACAGCAATAAGATCGTAAATCCTGCTATACAATCCGAGAATACGATCCTTGATGCAATTCAATCCGAAATTCACAAGCGATATCCAAGAAATGTCCAGTTATTGCCCTACTGGGATTCGTTATTTAGATCAAAGCTCATCCGATGCGTTGACAATAAAAGTGAATGTCTATTTAAAAATAGTCACAGATCTGATGGTAATAATCGTGGATCTTATTCTATGGTGGGACCTAAATATTTCCATAAACACGTTAAGAGAATGGCAGAAACCACTATTAACTATGTTACTACTGATGAAGATTCCGCAAAGAATGAAATACCACAGTTTCTGGAAGCTGGTAACAGTATAATAGAATTAGAGATACCAAGCATAGAACTAGCCAAGAACGAATCTATTGAAAATATTACCTTTGAAATAGGAACGAACGATAATATTACTTCAGAGAATATGACTGAACTAGAGATCACAGAGTATGTAACGGCAGAAGCAGATCCAAGGAAGACCATTTATATTCATGGACTGTTTGAATTGAGTGGGGGATGCCATGATTTTCCAGAGACTGCAGATTATGAATACAAGGCTGCTCAACTAGCTATCCGACATATCAATGAAAGAAAACGTCGTCGATGGTTACAGACTTCAAATGTATCATAACGACACTGCGGTAAGTAAAGATTTTAATTTCAAATTACCTTTTTTATTTCAAATGGAAGGTTTGAATTTTAGTTAGATAATATTGTTACTTACAAAGCAATTCCAAAAAGGTATTATTTCGATACCATTATAATTTATCAGGGACAAAATGTATAATAAAATTATTAATAAGGAATATTTATAACTTTTTTTGATGTATTGTTAGTGTTAATGAAGTATTTCTAATATGTAGTGTAAAGAAAAATTAAAAAATGTGGAATATTAATAAATTGAGTTATCATTAGTTTGTTATCCTCCATAAAGAAAAAGAAATTCAAATGTATATAATTTAATTTCTTAATATTTTTAGTAATTCCATTTAATAAAATTTATACATATGTCTCTGTAAAGTAGCATATAAGTACAAAATTTTTAACAAGTAAATTCATGCTTCATAAAATTTAATACATATCTTTTTGAAATTTATTTTATGAGAAATACAATAATTAATCAAGTGAAATAATATATTCTTTCAGAAGAACTTTACAACTTTTAAAATGTTATATTAATATTTAAATAAGGATATTTGAATAATTCAATAAATGGAAAAAAAAATGTGTGAAGAATTGGATAAAACATAATGAATATAAATTATCAATTGAAATACATATATTTTATTTCATATTTTATAAAACATTTTACTATTTGTTTTTGATATGCTTGAATAACTTTTTCTATACAAACTAGAGTATTTGATAATGTTTAAATTTAATTACTCTAACATTAACAAAAAAAAAAAAAATGATTTGTTTTCTTTGACAAAAATTTGCTAAAAAAACAGCGTAGTTTTTTCATCTTAATTTATAAATTTAGTATCTGTATCTTTTTTTTTTTCTTTTTCTTATCTAACCATGAATTTCTAAGAAACTGAGCTACCGTTCCTTCTCAGTATATCTGTACAATAAATACATACTTATATAATCATGGTAATATTAAATTGAAGTGAGACAGCAAATGAGCCGTTTTCTTTGAAAGTAGTGCAAGTCCATTTTTGACCAAAAATTAGTTAATCATAAAAATGAATGCAATCTGCTATGAGCTTTTTTTATATAAACCAAAAAAAATTGTTCTTTTGAAGAAATCATTTATGTTTTTTTCTGTGTGTGGGTTAACAAACATTTTCTTGCTGCAATGGTACGACATTGTATAAATGACATCAGAATTACTTTTCTTGTTGTAATATTATGGCACTATATAAGATTTAACGAATTGCAGGTGCAGTCTCTCCTTGTTTCTCGGTGTATTTAATAGTTCTTTAAACTTCGAAATATGTCATTTTTTCCTAATGAGCATCATTTTCACCACCACTACTGTTTCTCAATTATTTTTCTTGTTGCGATGGTGCCACATTGTATGAGGGCCATCACAATTGCTTTTCATATTGCAATGGTACGGCATTGTATGAGTGTCATCAGAACTACTTTAATTGCTGTAATATTAGGGCATTGTGTAAGTATCATCCGAATTGCAGATTTAGCATCTTGTTGCTCAGTGTATTCAATAGTAATTCAATTCATCTTCTCGTTGCTCAGTGTATTCAATAGTAATTCAATTCATCTTTTCGTTGCTCAGTGTATTCAATAGTAATTCAATTCGTCTTCTTGTTGCTCAGTGTATTCAATAGTAATTCAATTCATCTTCTTTTTTGCTCAGTGTATTGAGTAGTAATTCAATTCATCTTCTCGTTGCTCAGTGTATTCAATAGTAATTCAATTCATTAATTTTTGCTCAGTATATTCAATACTCATTCTTTAAACTTCCTAATATGTATTTTTTTAATAAATATCATTTCCATCACCACCGTTCCGTTTCTCGCAATTTTCAACCAAATCATCTGTGATTTCTTGCTGTTCTTCCTCGTTCACCCACTCGACAATACCTTTTTTCAGCAAGGGTTTCTTAAGCAGGAAATCAATTCATTCAATAAATTTTTCAGGAAGGTTTCAATCTAAACAACGGTTCTCGTCCGCTTTTATCCCTTCGTACTCATTTTAATCAAATTTCATGATTAAAAACATTTTACATAACCAGAATGAAAAAAGATCTTAAATACTTTTCTGGGTTCAGTAATTCGGTTAAAACGGAAACTCGGTTTAGCGGGGCTCTACTTTACATTTATACTTTAGAGTATTGGGATTCCTGGAGAAAAGTAGAAAGTAAATGTTGCAGGAAAGTTAAAGAAAAAGAGTTCAAATATAAACAAGTTCAAAATAAGTATAACAGATTTTATACCATTTTTTTTAGTTTTTATATTTTATAAATACCACACTGATTATCAAAATTAAAATATTGATTCTTAAAGGATAATTTTAGTATTCGCTGATACATGTGCTACTAAAGCAAATTTGAAGAGTTTAACGTGAAGTTTTGAATTCTTTTTAACAACTATAGGGTTGTTACGTATATTCTTTTGTGTTAGGTTCCTCTCACTACTAAGTGCAACTTACTATTAATATTGATGGTTTCGCTGATATTACTCATCTTATTTTGATATACTGTTAATAACAATATAAATCTCCTTTATATAAACCGTTTTATTTGAAAGTGTTATAAATCCATACATACACAGAGATATTCAAGGGTAGTGTTAATCACATCAGTAGTATATCTTCGATCTACATGCCCCCTTGAGTAGTGCTAAATGAGTGACAGCCCTTTAGCTTATGACATAAAGATTAACTGTCTCTGTATTGCCAGCTGCATTAGAACAACAGCAACAGATACATTCAAAGTTTTAAGATCATTGGAATCAATAGCATTGGAATCAATAATAACTAAAGAATGTATATAAAATTGCAAAAAATGATTGACCACTTTATTATAAATATAAACAGATTTCTGTCTAACTAAACTTGCATGATTTTTTTTTTTTTTTCAAAATTTGAAGCATTCAATTTCAAAATAACATGACTCATGTTATGTTCTGAATTCTTTTCAAAACTTTAAAAATTTTTTAGAAATTCTATATAAAATTAAAAGTTTTTTTTGAACACGCTACCAATTTTTTAATAACGCCTATAATTTATACTTTTAAATGTAAATATTTAAATGTTTGCTGCATTAATTGCAAAAATTAATAAGCAGGTGTTGTGCAAAACATAAATAATTTTACAAAATAGTTCACTCATTATAAGAGTAAATGAATTCCGATAAAATTAAATAAGCTTTAAAGTATTAGAACGAAATTTAAAAATGCAAAAAATTAACAACTCTCCTAAGTGTGCACATGCTGCAATATTAAATTTAGACGAAATTGTAGATTACAAAATATAAAAGTAAATCAACTGTAGGATTGGTTTAATCTTTGAGGGCATCTATTAGGTTGTTTGCTTAATTATTGAATAAATTCAAAATAAAAATTTCTTAAAAGAATATCTTAAGCATATGGATTTGTACAAACAAATTATAAAAAAACACTTTAAAAAACAAAAATTTATTTGGTGCCAAAAATTCTAATGCTTTTTTTTTCATTATTTTTGTGTTAAATGAAAATTAATGGGCAGCATTTCGTATAATGATAAACACCAAAAAATAATTCCATACTTGTAAATTCAACTTTTACCCAATCCTGTAAAAAGACTTGCTAAGCATTTTGTTATGAACATTAATGATGCATGTATTACATATAAAAGTAAATATAAAATGAACGTAATTAAATAAATTTGTTCATCTGAGAATCCTTTGTCCACTTTTAAGCTTCAGGATCGATTACTATTACCCATTCTAACTTATTTCACAAGGGAGAGGTTGCTTAGAAAGATAACTCATTTTGAAAATAAATCATTTAGAAGAAAGTGAAAACTAATGTGTTGCTTCCTTTCAAATTTACACTGAACTGCTTCCCCCTATTTTATCAATATATGGTTGATTGCTTCTTTAATTAAAAGTTTTTAATGTATATTAGAGGAAGGAGTTATTCGACTTGATAATCTTAATTAAATACTGTCACTTATATCGTCTGATATCCTAAAATAAAAATATATATTTGTGGTACACTCTTCTAAATTAATTTCACTAAAATAAATTGACCCACTTTTTTTATGAAAAGTTTCATTCAATAAATGAGGATTTATAGTTTTCCGAGGAAAAATTAAAACTCTGTTTTTTAATGTTTATGTTTTGTAATGCTTACGTAATGTATTTAAGTTAAATAGTTTTCCTCAAAGAGTTCAAATTACTTTCATAGTTCTGTGACTCTTTAAATAAATTTGCTGTACATCACCCAACAAAGGCTTAAAAATTAATTTTGTGGGAATTGAATCATATTTAGTTCAAAAAAAGTAGTTAAGAGTTTAATCTGCCATTTTCTAATACTTTGTCCCTTTAAAATGATAGACTATTCTGTGATTTTCTAAAATTTAAATATATATTTAGAGTACACTCTTCTAAATTAATTTCAATTAAATAAAATGAACATCTCATAAGAAAAGTTTCATTAATAAATAAGGATTTGTAACTTTTCAGCAAAAATTAAAAATATGTTTTTAATTTTTATATTTTGTAATACGTATGTAATGTATTTAAGTTAAATAGTTTTTCTCAAAGAGTTCAAATTACTTTCATAGTTCAGTGACACTAAATAAATATACTTAACCCAACAAGGGCTTGGAAATTATTTTTTGTGAATTGAATCCTATCTAGTTTGTAAAAAGAAGTTACGAGTTTAATCTGTCATTTCATCAAATCTGTCACTTAAAAATGATAGACTATCCAGTGATATTCTAAAATTTAAATATGTATTTATTGTACACTCTTTTAAATTCATTTCACTTAAATAAATTGAATATCTCTTACGAAAGGTTTCATTAAATAAATAAGGATTTATACTTTCCTGAACAAAAATTCAAAATATATTTTATAAATTTTTGTGTTTTTCTAATACGTAAGTAATGTATTTAAGTTAAATAGCTTTTCTTGAACAGTTCAAATTGCTTGCATAGTTCAGTGAATTGAATCCCATTGAATTGAATTTTCTGTGAATTGAATCACATCTAATTCAAAAAAGAAGTCACGA
Organism: Caerostris extrusa; assembly: GCA_021605095.1. Lineage (NCBI taxonomy): Eukaryota > Metazoa > Arthropoda > Arachnida > Araneae > Araneidae > Caerostris > Caerostris extrusa. The sequence continues at coordinate 33,793 of BPLR01016210.1, read as the reverse complement.
GTTTAATCTGCCATTTCATCAAATCTGTCACTTAAAAATGATAGACTATCCTGTGATATTCTAAAATAAAGAATAAAATGCGAATGTACTTTGGCAACAGGCATTTTCTGGCTTAAGTTTGGTTGAGAATTTTTTCCTCGTAGAAAAAAAATGATATTATTGTATTAAATACGAAAATAATTTTCATGTGCAACAAAATGTAAATCCATCTCCCTTATAGGCAGACGTTCTCAACAACATAAATGTTAGATTCAGTTTGCTATGATTTCATTAGATATAACTCAATCATTTGTAAAGAAATGTTAATAAAATTTTATCAGATTGTGTAGCATGCATCATTATTGTACAATACTCTAAAATATTAATTGCAAGCAAAATAATGGCTCCTCAAAATAAAAAAAAATTTGTCTTATGTTAATATTTATTCAGTTTGGTACCAGTAGTGAAAAAAAGTATTACTTCATGAAGATAAAATTTTGTTTACATGTTTTAACACCATACTTTAACTGTTAAACTACTTTTAGTGTATTTCAATTCTTTCCTTTTTACACAAAAAAATTTTTAAAAATGCAGATTCTGTAAATGCCAATTTTACATGTATTTTTTTACTAAATATATACTTTTAAAATCTCAAAAATAATTGAATGGTAAACAAAAAATAGTTTAACATAGAATTTGTTACGATTTTAAGTTTCGGGTAAATTTTAAAACCCTAAATGAGATCGGTTTTATACCAATCATACCTAAAGTTTGAAAAATCCCATTTTGAAAAAAAAAAAACGTAAAAACAATTTTAGTGATTATTTTACACGCTTAATATAAGCCTGAACCCTTCAAGAAAGAGTATTATGTTTGTAGTATAGCATGCCTACCTATGCACTTAGAAAATGCTATCTCTGCTACAAATCTGCCATATCAATAATGAATGACCGTAAACTGCTCTGATTAATGTAATCTTCAGAAGTTAATTAATATGTCTATAAATTTTTTATGTCCATAATGACCATAAACTGTCTAAAATAAAAACTTCTCATAAACTAATGGTGCATAAACTGTAAAAATGTCCATAAACAGATTTGAAAAATAACTGAGGTGACAGTACCCCTCAAGACTAACAATATTTACTATAAAACTTAGGATCGTATTCTACTTGGAGTAATGTCCAAGTTGTCTTAAATGTCCAAGATGTCTTAAAGTTGAACTTACAAAAAGTTTAATAAAAGGAATTAAGGAAAAAACAGGAATAAATAACTAATAATAAATAATAATAAAGTTCTGCGTTCAAATTTTCAGCGAAAAACAACATAAAAACAGCTACAGCTGGTTTTGGCTTTTAAGGGTTTATAAGCAAATCAATCAAAGCAAACGTTGTTCTTTAAAATTGGCACATTCTCAAAAACTTATTCAGTAATGAAATTATTAAAAAGACAAAGGACGAAAACAAGTAAATTATTACAGAAATGGAGAAAAAAGTAAGAAATATCAAAAGAAGCTTAATAAGTTGATTGGTGCTAAGAGTGCAATTTGTCAATATTAATGAAACCATTAATTTCATGGTCCCATTCAGATTAAAAAAGACCACAAGTAAAACCTCAAAGAGCCATCCAAGGGTGACGTTGCAAAGTTCACATCTGCAAATGGAACAGTGTCACACCTTTTGGTATCATGTTAATCTTATTCGCAGCAATAACGATTTTGTGACGAAATCTTCTACGGAGTTCATGTGTATCTCATACACCAATGATTTTATGCTTTTCAATAATAATCTTCAGCACCAAGAATGTGCTGCTTTTAAAAAGCAACGTTTGCTATGACTGGCTGGCTTTATGATCCTGATGAATCAATCAGCTGCAACAGTTTTCAGTGCTTGTTTTCAACAGTCAATCAGTGCTTGTTGCACTGAAATTTTGCATACTGAAAATGTTTGCCAGTGATGTTACTGAGCTGTGCTACTTTTCTGACATAAATGATGGACTTGTTGGAAATGTTTATAAGTGTCCGATTATTTTGTCAATACAGTTTAACATCCTTTATTGTACATACAGCTGTTTTTAGTGCATTTATATATACTTTAACCATACAAAATCAATGATATACCTATATCGTGAAATGAAAATTCATAGATTTTCCAGTTAAATACAGATGCTCAATTTTTAGACTGAATCCTAAGACTGTTTTTATGGCTCAATTCCTATTCTAAAATATTTAATCTTTTTTCATAACAGGCAAAATAATTAAAATGTTACCTGTTCGATTTTCAATGAATTTTGAATACTATTAAAATATATCTATTAGAATTTTGAATATTATTATTATATTATTTTAATACCTACCTAATATTTTTATTCATATAAATCTGTTAAAAGGAATTATAATTTGATGGTTAACACTAATGCTCATATTTGCTATTAAACAGGAATATTTTAGGATTTATTAGACATGCTTTTTTATTTCAATATTTAATAATAATAATAATATAAATAGAAAAATAAATTTTCTTTTTAAAATCAATTGCTTAAATTTTGAACCCTTAAAATTCGGGAAAATATTAACAATTTGTTATAGAACCTACATTTTAAAGAACTCTAGAAGGATACATTTTAGAAGATTCAATTTTAAACTTGAAATTTTAACTTACACTCCCCTTTTTGTGACTATTTTTAGTTATAAGGACTTCTTTATTAATTTTTTACTAAAATGTCTTTAAATGTTTTTGTTTTTTAATAACTTTTTATTATTATCATTGTTTTGAATAACTAAAACATGTGTTCTATTTATTGATAGCCTTAATTTAAATACTATGCTTTTAGTAGGTGTAATGATATAATGGGAGTTTATATTTTAAAAAAATAACTTTGTAGAAAAATTTGTAAATAATTTCATTTTAATTGTTGACTTTTTATTACTAATGTTGTTTTGAATAATTAAGGCATCTGTTCTGTTTATTTACAGTCTTAATTTAAATATCATGCGTTTTAAAGGCGTAGAATATTGTGAGTTTATTATTTAATGAAGAAAATAGGAAAATTAACATTTCATTAAAATTTAAAAATAATGAATTTTTTTTTATTTTTAATTACCCGGAAATGCCCGGCTTCTTCCAATAAGTCATAAACCTTAAATTAAAAATGACTGGAAATATTCTGAACTATTTATCACATTTCTAAAAATATTTTACTAATATAAAAAGGCTGAAATTTTTATTACATAAATTATTAAAAGTAGCAATTATTTTATGTAAAAATGAGAGATTCTTATTGTTAAACAGCAGCCTTATTTTATATCTTCATAACCAACGAGGTTATAATTCACACAAATTTCCATAATTTACTGAATTTATTTCATGTAAAAATCATCAAATGTGACACTAAACTTCATTAATGCATATAGTTAACTGGTAGGCTATAGATCTCTTTATTTTAATTCGTTTTCTATTAAAATCAATTTCATTATGTTTTGATAAAGTTAAATAAGGAACTGAAATAGTCTAATCTATTTATCACAATCGCTGTTTATTAAATTTTCCAAAATTATAACACAAAAATAAACAATTAACTCAATCATTTTTATTCAAAACATAATCTCACTAGGTTAGCATTTTTAAGAGCTAATTAAATTCAATCTTATTTAATCAAGCACGCATTTTTCATTTAAGAAAAATTAATTCCTAATTTCAAAAATACAGTTTTTACATTTATTCCTTTAAAAAATGATTTATACTTTATAATATATTTTGATTAAAATTCCGAGTTAATTCTTAACGTTATATTTCCATTTTAATATGTAAAGTAATTCATTATTGTATAAATTTGCACTCGCTTCTTTTTTTTAAAAGAGCATTTTTGGTCTATTCCTTTTTATATGAAATGAAATACGCTACTAAAAAAAAATTTTATAATTATAAACTTTTTCCTTCATCTAAGAAATGGCGAACCAGTTTTTTAAAAATAAATTTTGAAAATTTCTTCTCAGGAAAATCTTTCTATTGTTGTGAAATGCTAAAATTCTCGGGGTTTATTTTTTACGGTTTAGTTTGATTCTGAAAGCGGGGTATCAGGATTGGTTTTTCTTTTTTTTTTTTTTCATTCTCTTTCACATATTTAAAGAAAAGAGATTTACCTCTTAGTTTTTTCCACAGAAAAAAAAAAATTGCATGGAAAGAGTTTGGTAAATCTTTACATGGATTGTATTCTTTTATATTTTTCTATCTCTGCCGACTTACAATTTGAACAGAGACTTACATAAAAATATAAAAATTGCATTATCTTTTTTGTTCCATCTTTTATGCGGATGTTTAAAATCAATTTTTATAAACTCCTTTATGACATCGTACAGCCATATCAACTACCATGCAATGCAAAATTCTAAGTGTTGACATCCAATCTCAAGTCTTCCTTGATAATACACTCGGAATTTGACAGTCCGTTCACATTTTTTCCGTTTAATTCAATTTTTTTCTACGTCCTTCAGAATTTTTTTTTTCTTATCGTCGAAATGCGCTATCCGAACTTAAAACTTCACTAAAATTGACATTTCCTCGAAAGTTGTCAGATTTATCACCAGGCATTTTTGCCGAATTAACACTTTTTTTTTTGAGGGGGGTTGTACTCATTCAAGATTCCTTTCTCGATACTGTCCAAAGGTACCACCCTCCTTGTCTTAGAATCCCAGAATAGTTTCGGCACTTCAAATTTTCCTTGTATTAAATTTTTGTTTTGCAACATGTTTTTCTGGCACTTGTGGCTGTCGTTTCTTTCCAGATTCTTGAAATTTTTTATTAGTTCGACTTCACCTTTTTTTAACACTTTGAATGTTAGAAAGTATCAGCATTAATAAAAACACACAGAAGCACTTTCGTTTGACATTTTTGTTGGCTCTCTAACGTTTTCAATACTTTCAAAATAATATCGAAGTACACTTCCCAACAGTTTGAACTTTTCTTTAAAAATCTTTGTTTATTTTGAAGTGTTGTAAGTTTGATTAAGTAAACAGTGTTGGACATTTTGAGTGGCATAAGTAATTTCTATATTTTTAACAATTTTTAAAAGAGGAAATGCATGTTGTTTTGCAACAAGTTTGCAACAACTTACTCTTGTGGCTCCACTTTTCACCTGGTTAAATTTTTTTTAATACTTAATTTAATTCTAAACTTTAAATTTTGAATGTTTGAAAACAATCTGCGAAAATAAAAATAAAAAGTAAACGCTTCAGTTTTACATTTTTTTTTTTACACTTATACTTTTTCTTTATATTCAAAAATACCTCAAATTAAAATATGCTGTACAGTATTCTTGAAATTTACATTTCCTTCTTTGAGATTCTTTACTTAGTTGGAAGTGTAGTATGTTTAATTTTGATAGCAATTTTCACTTTTCTGAAAGGATGTTTGCTGTTTCTATTTTAGTATCAGTCAGCAAAAGTGTCTAGTGTATTTTCGGTATTTTATGCTTAAAATGTTATTTTATAAAAGCAGATTTAAAGTAGTGCTGAAAATTAGCTGCCATTACTTCAAAACATACAACGGAAAATAATCACAAATTAATGCTTCCATGCTTTCCATGTTTGTTTGTTTTTTAAATATTATGTGAAACCTTCATTGTTTGTTGTTGTTTTTTTTCAAAAAAAGAACTTGTATTTTTTTATTATTGAAATAATTTAATGCATTTATATATATTGTAAAATTTTTAGGGTTAAAATATGAAAAGAAAGTTATAAAAGTGAAAAACAAACTGTTTTATTGTGGTATATATGTAGAACGCTTTATATGGTTAATTTTTGTTGATAAAAAGTTATTCAGAAACAACTTATGCAGTAATATAAAATGTTGTTTTTAATATCTTAGATTAAATTAAAGTATGTGTACCTAGGATGAATAAACTTACCAAATCAAATTATTAAACACATAAAAAATGTATTACAATCATAATAACAAATTATAGTTTGTAAAATTCAGGCATGGAAAAATTTTAAATTTTATATCAATAAATTATTTTTCAACAACTTTTGCGGAATTTTCAATAAACAGTTTAATTAGTGATGTAAAATTTAAGCAATGTTTATTGCAAATCAAATTATTAAACACATAAAAATGCATTACAATCATAATAACAAATTATATTCTGTAAAATTTCTCGCATTCAAAAATTTTAAATTTTACATCAATAAATTATCTTTTCAACAGCTTTTGTGGAATTTGCAATAAGCATTTTCTATTATTTTTCAACAGCTTTTGTGGAATTTGCAATAAACATTTTCTATTATATTTCAACAGCCTTTGTAGAATTTGCAATAAACAATTTAATTAGTAATTTAAAATTTAAACGCTTATTGCAAATCAAATTATTAAACACTTAAAAATGTATTACAATCATAATAACAAATTATATTCTGTAAAATGCAAAAATTTCAAATTTTACATCAATAAATTATCTTTCAGCAGCTTTTGTGGAATTTTCAATAAGCATTTTCTATTATTTTTCAACAGCTTTTGTAGAATTTGCAATAAACATTTTCTATTATTTTTCAACAGCTTTGTGGAATTTGCAGTAAACAGCTTAAATAGTAATGTAAAAATTTAAACGATGTTTTTTGCAAATCAAATTATTAAACACATAAAAATATATTAAAATGAATAATAAATTATATTCTGTAAAATTTCTCGCATGCAAAATTTTAAAATTTTACATCAATAAATTATCTTTCAACAGCTTTTGTGAAATTTTCAATAAGCATTTTCTATTATTTTTCAACAGCTTTTGTAGAATTTGCAATAAACATTTTCTATTATTTTTCACCAGCTTTTGTGGAATTTGCAATAAAGAGTTTAATTAGTGATGTAAAATTTATACAATGTTTATTGCAAATCAAATGAAATGTATTATAATCACAATAACAAATTATATTCTGTAAAATTTCTCGCGTGCGAAAATTTTTAATTTTACATCAATAAATTATTTTTTAACAACTTTTGAGGAATTTGCACTAAACATTTTGTAGGGAGATCCCCGGTATTTATTCTGTGGAGTACTTGATCTGGCTCAACTAGTCATTCATCGTTGTGCTGAAGACAGGATATGATTCATAACACTTCTAACGAGAGTCCCATTTCAACTTCCTGCACTCTACAGGAATGCAGAAGTTCGGAGTTAAGTCTACGTCATTAAGCGTACGTGTATGCTCAACTCATCTCGTGAGAAATCTCCCTCGTCGTTTGACTAAGATGTTTGCAAATTCGGACGAGCAACTTGTTGGTTATTTTAATAGTCGTGGAGGTTGCACTGGATGCTGGAGAAAATAGGCAAAAGAATTCATTTTAAAATAATTAAGAAGCTTGATGAACATTTTTTAATTGAAAACTTGCAAACTAATTCTGCAAATAAATCTGAATGAATACTCAAAAGACTAGCATGCCTGGAACAGAAATGGCTATTACATTACGACTTCATAAGCAACATGTTGATTCTTTTTAATTGTCATGGAGCTTTCACTTGTTGCTGGAGAAAATATGTAAAATAATTGTATCTTAAAATAATCAAAAAGCGTAATGATTATTTTTTAATTGAAAACGTGCAAACTAATTTTGCAAATAAATCTGAATGAATACTACAAATGTGTTTTTTAATTAATATTCAAAAGACTAAGGCACTTGGCACAGAAATGGCTATTACATTATGACTTCATAAGCAACATGTTGATTCTTCTTAGTTCTGCATTTTAAAATAATTAAGAAGCGTAATGAAAGTTTTTTAATTAAAAATGTGCAAAATTTGAAAATGAAATGAATTCTGCAAATAAATCTGAATGAATAAAGCGAATTTATTTTTTAATTAATACTCAAAAGACTAACACTCTTGCCACAGAAATGGCTATTACGTTACGTCTTAATAAGCAAACAAGTTGGTTCTTTTAGTTGTTAATGAGCATTCATTGGATGCTGGAAAAATCTACAAATTAATTACATTTTAAAAATAATTAAGAAGCGTAATGACCATTTGTTTATTTGAAAATGTGCAAATTCTGCAAATTAATTGCACTTTAAAATAATTAAGAAAAGTAATGAAAACTATTTTTATTGAAAATGTACAAATTAATTGTGAAAATGAAAGGAATTCTGCAAATAAATCTGAATGAATATTGCAATTTTTTTTATTAATACTCAAAAGACTGAAGCACTTGGTACTGAAATGGCTATTACATTACGACTTCATAAGCAGCATGTAGTTTCTTTAATTGCTAATAAGCATTCACTGGTTGCTGGAGAAAATCTGCAAATAAATTGCACCTTATTATTATTAATAAAAGTAATTGTTAATGAGCATTCATTGGATGCTGGAGAAAATCAGCAAAGGAATTGCACCTTAATGTTATTAATAAAAGTAATAAAAGTAATTGTTAATGAGCATTCATTGGATGCTGGAGAAAATCTGCAAAGGAATTGCACTTTAAAATAATTAAGAAGAGTAATGAAAAATGTTTTATTTGAAAATGTGCAAATTAATTCTGAAAATGAAAGAAATTCTGCAAATAAATCTGAATGAATACTGTATTTTTTTAAATTAATACTCAAAAGACTAACGCGATTGCCACAGAAATGGCTATAACATCAAGACTTCATAAGCAACATGTGGTTTCTTTAATTGTTAATTAGCATTCGTTGGATGCTGGAGAATTTCTTAAATGAATTGCGCTTTATTATAATTAATAAAAGTGATGAAAAAATTTTAAGTACTTATAAGACTAAATTACGTCACACAATAATAGCTATTACAGCATAACCCCACTATAATGCTGTCATCTAGAGATGATTGTTATTTTCTTGTTATAGACTAACCACGTTATTGCGAAAGTAAAAGTTACAAACGAAAAAAAAATGTCAACATTGTGACATGATTAAAATATTACTGAATATTACAGTTAAAAATAAGGATATTATAGGATATAATAAAATTTAAAAAAATATATAGATAAGTCGGCTTCGTATAAGCTTCGAAGAACTCACCAATTTGCAATGTAGGAAAGGCATTGATTATCGGCAGGACTTTTAGGGAATAACTGCCCAACATTTGTGTAGTGTATTGGAAAAACCCCAGAAACTTCCTCCAGGTAGCCTGACTATCGATACGTGAAGATTATGCACATTAGCGCAATCGTTATTGAATCTCCTCTTTTCTGAGAGCAGTGGCAGCAATAGAAGCAATGAGGATTCAAACCTGAGCCCTCCTGAACGATAGTTGCACCTTTTACATTGTATTCTTAAATTAGTTGATATATTTTATTTACATTTTATAGCTGGATTTAATTGGATTATGTATTGTACTTACATTTTTATAGCCGAATTTAATGTTATGTATTGTACTTATATTTATATAGCTGAATTTAATTGAGTTATGTATTGTAATTACATTTTTAACAGCTGAATTTAATTGAGTTATGTATTGCACTTACATTTTAATAGCTGCATTTAATTGGGTTATAAATTGTACATACATTTGATAGCCTTATTTAATTTGTACACATATTTTTTTTTTTAACTACGGTGATTGTGCAATCTCTAAAGCACTTAGCCTTATAATCTAATTGAAAATACCGTAGTAACAGTACTTTAGTAACTGATTTCAATTCATGATAACATAAATTAATGTACATAATTATTTTATTAGAATGCATTACTCCATTATCACAACCCATCTGAAATTATAAAAGTTAACAGATTTAAGACAGTTATTTGAAATGGTAGGAAGTTATTTTTGTTGGCTTAGAATTCTTTTTATTTGTATAAGATTTAATCTGTAAACGTAACCATTTCTAAATCATGTACTGTATTGAACGACGTTGTGAGGTAACGTAATTTAAAAAGGAAAGAAAAAGATTGTCTGTATACATTTTTTATGGCGTTATTTTTGTTTTCCTGTTTATACAGTACAGCTACTTGAAATTTTTCAGAGATTAAATATTTCTTTTTTTTTTTCAACTTATTGCAAATTCTTACAAGGGATTAAAAGGCATGTGCGTAAAAAGTAGAATATTTTTTATTGTTATCTGATATTCTTTTTTGTAGGGAGAGGGAGGGAAGACATTTTTATCCGTATTATGATTGTGTCCGCGTTATAGAAGGATCGCAGTATATTTGTAACTTGGTGAAAGGCAACAGATTTATCAACGAATGAAATCCAGGAAAATAAATTTTGTCTCTTTTAGGTAAAATGAGATTTGTTCAACTGAAAAGCAGCAGGGATAATACGTGAATTTAAAAGAATATTTTGGATTCTTAAGAATATCCTTTTAAAAAACGTAAAGTTTTTAAGAATATCTTGTCCAAATTAAATTAAATGAAATAGCAATATGGTATTTTTTTCTAATCTCTGAGAAATTTTTTATTCCCAGATTTCTATTCGTGTTTCTAGAGAAGTTTTTAAGAATTAAAGAAAAGTTCTTGACTAGATTTCTTAAATTTTGCCTTTTTTTTTTTTTAACGGAATGTGGCTTTTATCTATTAAGATCTCTAATATTTTCCTTTTAGGTGCATTTAGTCTCCAATATTTGCTTTGTTGTTTTTTGTTGTACTTTTTTTCTTTTTTATATATATATTTGTTTCGTATGTAATATAATACATATATATTTATAAGCATGTGTTGTAATAAATACGTACATCTTTGTACCTTGGCAATAATCTACTTACTTGACAAAAGCTTCAAAAGTTTGTTAACATTTTTAAATTTCTCTTTTGAGTATTACTAAGTGTATATTAATTTTTTGCTTAAATTAATATGATTACTATCTTTAACTACTGTCATTTGAATTATTCTATTTTTTTTTTTTTTTATGGAGGTGGATAACACTTTGGTTAGTACGACATGGTGGATAGTACATTGGATTTCGGAATTGAGAGAGCTCGGTTTGAATCTTACATTAAGTGATTCTAAACCAAAAGCTTCTATGTCTATGACGAGAATGTGTACTTTAAACACATAAACAGTAAAATTCTTCTGTTGAACTCAAGAAGAAAGAAAGGAGAGTGCGAAACGTCTGTATGTCAGTCATACTTAGTATTTATAATCACTTCAACTATATGATGACGAAATATACGCGCAGTGGAGTGGATTTCCAAAGTTGATTCCTGGATAGCATTGGAGATGTTGCATATCCGCTGTTATAATGATAACTAATTTAGGGTCAAATTGCCCACAATTTGAAAACAATTACCAAATCATTTTTTAACAAAAATGCCTTATAATCTTTTCATACTGTATCTAAAATGTTAATTTCACTTGACCATGTAATAAATAGTATTGCATTGCTGGAAATCAAAAATACATCAGAAATATACAGACTTTTTAATAGTCTGGCAGTATGTATTTCTTAACCACTCTAAACTCGTGGCATTAAAATTTGCATTTACCCATTTGTAAGATTTTAGCAACATATAATAAATTTTTTTCCTGGCTTATGAAAATAATTTTCATGTTATCTCAATTCAGAATCAAGTATCTTCCACATTCGATTTTCCAGGAAGTAAAAATAATATTCGGAAATGATTCTTCCACGATTTGGAAATAATTACCAAAACATTTTTAAATAAAATTGCCAAATGTCTTATAATCTTTCTATATTGTATCTAAATTGTTAAATTCACTTGGCATATAATAAACAGTAATCCGCCATCGCTGGAAATCACAAAATACATTCAAAATCATTAAATCTCCATTTACTGAGAACGTTAAACACATTTTTACAAATTTTATCCAGTTGACAATGCATTAACACTGTCTAACATATTAAAACATTTGATCATTGCAGTAACAGATATTTCTAATTTTATCAGTGTCAAAGTCATCAAGATATGAGAACTTACGAAAAATTGTAAACAATATATTCCCTAAGTCAAATAATCAATACCTCTCACAGAAGGAACTTGACAGGAATACTAAATAGAGTTCAAATAATCTGACAAACCTTTTGCCTCAGGGACAACTACTTAAGTTTGGTATTAAACAGCAAGATGGTGAAATCTAGTGTTTGATTCACCTGCGTTTCGGCCACACGTATCCAATAATGTCGTTTGTAATGGTTTTCGCTTGTATAAATAACCTACGAAACTGAAATTGCTGGTCTTGACAGCTGTGAGACAAATTTGCCCCCTTTTGGTACTCTGTAGAGATTTCGGTTACTCTCTCTTGAAAAATCACTTCAGGCTGATTTGTGATTTACACTCATGACCATAAATTAAGGATAATTCAGAATCACACAGAAATTGAACTCTAAATTCTTGTTCGTAAATTGTTCACAAGCGCTTTAAAAGCCTTTCAGTGCAATAACCGCATAGTTATGGCACAAAGGAAGCATTTGAATGATTTTTACGTGGTAGAATTATCGGACGACTGGAATGTGGACGTACCCAGCTGGAAGTATCCGAGGAACTTGAATCGACCAGAGTGTCATCTCCAGGCTTTGGCAACGATTCCAAGAGGATAGTAATGTGAGTAGATGTTACAGCACAGGTCGGCCCGAGTTACAACGCCGAATGAGGACCGGTATTTAGCAGTTATTGCCAAAAGAAACAGACGGAGCACAGCATCAGACCTGTCTCGTCAGCTCTCTTCAGCTACCGATACGACAGTTTCAAGGCAGACCGTGTACAGACGCTTAGGCATATTGTTCTATATGCTCGTAGGCCTGTCAGATGTGTTCCACTTACCACAACTCACTGTCGCCTGCGATTAACTTGGAGTAGAGAGCATGCATTGTGGACACCGCAACAGTGGTCTGGTGTGATGTTTTCCGACGAGTCCAGGTTTAGTTTGCAGTCTGATTCTCGCCGGACTTTCATATGGAGAGCGCCAGGTACCCGTTACCACCAAGAGAACACCATTGAATGACACCGTTACGGTGGTGCAGGATGGCTCGTTTGGGGAGGAATTATTCTTGGTTCCAGAACTGACCTGCATGTTTAGAGTGTAACGATGACAGGCCACATCTATCGGGATGTCATTCTGGAACAACATGTACGTTTGTTTCGGGGCGCCATGGGTGTTTAATTTCTATTTATGGATGACAACGCCCGTCCTCAACGTGCAAACATTGTAGACGAATGCCTTCAATTGGAGGATATCACCCGTATGGATTGGCCAGCATACTCACCGGACTTGAATCCAATAGAGCATATGTCGGATATGCTTGGCCGACGAATTGCAGCCCGTCAACCCCCTCCCACCTGTCAACCGGAACTTCGGAGGACATTGCTTGATGAGTGGTGTAATATTCCCCAAGATCAGGTTGATAATTTGATACTCAGCATGCCTAGGCGTTGTAAGGCCTGTATTGCATCGTCCGGGAGACATACTCCATATTAACCATCATACTAACCATGTTATACTGTTTTCTGTAAATAGGTTCTTTTTGAAATTTGCTCCAGGGAGTAAAAATCGCAATTTTTATTAATTATGTCAAACATATAGCATCTTTTTTGCTCTTTACCTTTTCTTTAATAAATAGACTTTACAAATAAGTCAAATTTGTTTTGCTTCTGTCTCTTTCTTTGCCTGAACTTCATTATCCTTAATTTATGGACATGAGTGTATGTAAAACTTTTGATTAAGCGATTTTTTATCCAAAGCGCAATAACTTGATTTTAAATATCCCTAATATCTCAATAAAAAGATTCACATGATATTTATTAGACATGTATTTTTTAGAAAAAAACCAAAGGTTCTGGAACGGATTGCACATTGGATTTCTGAACAGATTGTGGAAACATGATATAAACCCTTCTGAAGAGTTTTAAGGAGGTGGAGGAGTGTACGAGCACCTCAATCCAAAGGTGTCCCTCAGGGTTTTTGTTCCAAATTCATGTGACAAAATGTGCCGTTTTATTGATTAAATCATTTTTTGTTTCAGCGCAATAACTTCAATTTAAATTTTTATAACATCTCAATAAAAGACATTTACACGATATGTCTTGATGCATATAGTCTTGATATGCATTTTAAAAGCAACCATAGGATTTGGAGAATCTTGGTGGATTGCACATTTGGTTTCTGAACAGATTGTGGAATCCTGGTACAAACACTTCTGAAGAGTTTTAAGGAGGTTAAGAAGGATACGTCCACCCCTATCCAAAGGTGTCCCTCATGGTCTTTGTTCCAAATTCATGTTCTGTATTATTGATTAAATGATTTTTACCTGAGAGCAATAACTCAAATTTAAATTTAAATATCTCAATAAAAGACATTCATACGATATGTCTCGATGTATATATTCTTGATGATATGCATTTTAGAAACAACCATAGGATCTGGAGCGTCTTTGTGGATTTCACATTGGGTATCTGAACAGATTTAGCTCGGTTCGAATCCAGCGAAAACTCTTCGGGAGGTTTTTGAGGAGGGTACGACCACCCCCATAAAAATGTCTACCTCCATGATTCTCTTTCCAAATTGATGTGGAAAAATAAGGCTGCAGTGTGGTAGGTCCGCAACGAGATAAAATGTTCCGTCAATTAGAATTTTGTGGTAAAATATAATCTTTTATGACAGTAGCAATAAATAACTACAAAAATAGGTGTAAACATTTATTATAATATTAATTATGTATTTTCAAAACGATAAGTCTTGTGAAAAATTAAAATAAAGTTGTGAAGCAATAATAATGCTGTGAAGCTTAAATATTTGGTAGAATTATGTTAATCATCATGTTAACGTTGTTTTCTCTCTGAAGACCAATAGCTTATTTTACCATTAAAAATGTTTAAGCATTATTTTATAAATTTTATTGTTTTAAAATAATATTTGCAATTTTTTTTCTTGCTTTATAATTATAAAAACAACTATTTAATACAATACTTCTAAAATTTTAATTTCATTTATTATGTAACCATATATATAACAATATCCTATCATAAAAAATCTTTGATTCACGAACTAATTTAATAAGTTATTTAGCGTTGTAAACTAATTACTTCGGATTTAAGGTCTTAAGTTGATAAAAAAAAAAAAAAAAAAAAATTGGTAGCGGGGAAAAGAAATCTGATGAGTACATTTTTTTTTCACAGCCAAAACACTTTTTAGTATCTTTTCTCGTTAATATTCAAGGATTCTTTTTATGCATGAAATATAAGATTGAAATAGCCTAATGTTTTACTTAATAAAATTCAATGAAAGTGTGCGCTTAAAATTCTCACTCCATACATAGTTCTGAAATTAGATTGAGTATGTATATCTAAAGGAAATTAAATTTTATATTATCATGTTTGTCACACACAGCAATAATGAGTCAGGTTGTCCATATTTATTCACTATATTTATGCACTTATAGCCCAGTTTGAAAAAATAAAACTTATTAATTCTTATATTAAAGAAATACTCTCATTTTTTCATTTCTAACATGGATTTCAGCAAAATATTTTTTAATGTAAACAATGAATCAACAGATTGTTTAATTAGCATTGCATAAATACTATATATATTAGCATTGCATATATATATATATATATATATATATATATATATATATAATTGGATTCAATGTGCAATACTTTCGGTTTGTTTATTTTATTTTTATTATCATCATTTTTATTTGCAAAAATTACGTAATTATCGTGTAAGTTATATTTATTTATCAGTTAGTCTGATAACAAGCAATATTCATTTTTTCAAGTCGTTTCTAAGAACGTATAAATTTCTTCATCTCCCAACTCTATTCATTGCTACACATTACTAATCATGACTAAATCAGACCGAATTCAAATTAATTTCAGCAACTTTAAATAACTGGCTTTATGCTTTGCTTATAGATGTAGCAAAAGCAAATCGTATATGGAGAAGGAGTCGTTTAATAAATGAGAAAAAATATGCATTGCCATTTTACCAATAAAAATCTCCCGGCTTAATCCTAGATTCCTGTACCTCCGAAGAAGTCGCCAATGTTGCTACCCGAAGTATATTGCCCGTTCTTTTAAGTTACCGTAGTTCAATTAAAAGAATTCTGCGCAAGATATTCGAAATTTGATAGACATAGAGGTGAGTTTAGGAATGGTGGCAGCCTTTCCCAGCGTGAGATTGAGAGAAACTGGCTGTGCTAAAAGAAGTCATATTCATTCCCAGGATATCCTTGATAGCATCTGCTATTTTGTGCAGAATTCTTTTAATTGAACTATGGTAACTTAAAAGAGCTGTCAGTTCGATTGCAACATTGGTGACTTCTTCGGAGGTACAGGAATCTAAGATTAAACCGGGTCATTTTCATTGGTAAAATGGCAGCACATATTTTTTCTTATTTATTAAACAAAATTTTAGGTCGTTGCAATTCTACGGTTAGTATGGTTTTTTTTTTTTTATTTATTTTACTACAGCTAGTCTATGAACAGTATAACAGCGTAAAATATAATATCAACCATGAAAAATTCCCCACCCACACAAAGTCGCCAAATTGGCGTAAAGATTAATTGGGTGATTTCTTAATGAATGTTGATCCAATTTTGAATTTTTTTTCAATCGATCTAGGATTATTATTAGAAGTATCCTTGCTAATTTCGGTGAAGAAGTGTCCCTACCATTTTAGGCTAATAACACAAAACACTTTCACCCTTAATAAAAATTGCGGCCCACTTTAAATAAGCTGGTGAACTGGGCTATTAAGAATCTCTGATCTGTAGAATAACTATAAATAATAAAGTGATGAAGATAAAAACCGAACTGATGACGTTGAAATGGGTATATTCAAAAAGAAACATATTTATGTAGTGCTTATGTTCAATACTGAAAGATTTTTAACTTTTCTATTGTCTTTTTTCCCTTCACTTTATTCACAATTTTGCTGTTGTACAATGAACAATATGAACAATTTTGCTGATATAAGTGTATTTGTATTTAATAAAATTATTTCTGGTATAATTATTTTTTTCGCATTAGTATTACATTATATATACTCACTGAGAGAATGTGAGAGAAGTTTATATAGTTTTTTTTTTTTTTTTTTTTTTTTTTTTTTTTGTATATTTCACTTTATTTACAATTGGCTGTTTTTTGCGAAGTACAATAAGGACTATTTTGCTTATACTGATTTACTTGTGTTTGATGAATTTATTTCTGGTATAATTAATTACTATTTTTCTTTATTTTATTTTCACTTTCGCTTCATATTTGTGTCCACTAAGGGAGTTTGAGAAGAAAGGTTTATATAGAGTTTCTCTGTTTTCTATTTTCATTTAATTTGCAATTGACTGTTTGTACGATCGATATTATTTTGTTTGCGTTTAATACTCTTATTTTTGATTATTTTATTTTCATGTTTTAGCATGTCTTGTGCACATTATACAAAATTCTTCTACATTTAAGTGAACCTGAATTATTTCGTTAGACTCCTTTTTTTCTTTTAATTTCTTTCCATATTGCTCTCTTGTACTCTTGTGTTCTCTATTGCTCTCTTGTATTATCAATACAGATTGCTCTCTTGTACACCCACTAACATAGTATGAGAGAAAGATTTTAGACGCATAAAAATTTTAGAAAGTTTTAAAGTACTTTTAAAGTATGTGAAACAATAACGGTAATTAACAGTAAATTAAAGATCTTTTAAAGATTTTGAATGTCGTCTCGCGTTCGCATGGTGGTCGACAAAACAGAATTTAGATTTGTAAATAGGATATTAATAAGAATTAAGTACGTAAAAAAAATGCACCCAGATCTCATTATTTCGTTCCTCCAGGGCAGATAATAAACGATAACTTACGAAATTAAGTAAACTCTGATTACTTTTTGGGTTCTTTATTTAAGATTTTTCTAGGCGTCCTCTTATTAAGCTAGGTGGAATAAACCGGAAACCCAAAAATAATTAAAACAAGTGTTCTCAATATGCTTTACGTATTGTTTCCTTATATTTTTTTTTTTTTTATTCCCACTCAAATTCTCATTTTCAAGACACTGAAGCTATCTAATTTAAATTTTGTAAAGCACGTTGGTTATGTCTGAGAACAATATGCCTTACGGGGATATGGACCGCTAAGACATCCATCGGCAGTTTTAAACATATATCAAAAGATATTTTTAATATTTTTAAACTCTATCTTGAATTTCTATGAAGAAGGATGGTATTTTAATCATTTAAATATTAATAATTACTAATTTATTTGAAATATTTCACCTTTTAGACAAAAGATGAATAATGAGTAAATTGTTCTTTGTTATTCAAACTTTAACATACTTTTAAAAGAAATTTATTTGTCCTGTGTGCAATTTTGAAAACCTTTTCAGGTAAATAGAGGATAAAATTTTCTGAAACTCATTACACAAAAATAAATGAAATCTACCTACATTGTTGAGTATCATTACACAGTTATAGTTACAGGGTGAGTTTTATATATATATATATATATATATATATATACTCTCAAAATATGGACTATATCCTTCATTATATTTTTTACTGTTTCGTATCCATCAATTAAAAGAGGCATGCTATTCAATAAAAGTGTCTATTATTTGTACTTCCATATTGAAGCATTTTACATTTTTCTCTTAATGGAGCATTCAATGCGCCATGTAAAGGAAGCTACATTTTTAGTGATATTTTAAAATTATATAAATAACCTATAAAGTTGTTTGATCAAATGACTCTAGATATGCTAGGCAAACAACTTAACAAAAATCAATACACTTTATTATTTTCGCTTTTTCTTTTTAAACATTACTTGAAGTATTCTTCTAATATGAAAAATCCTTTTAAATATTTTCCAATTTTTGTAGTCTTTAACCACGCCAAGCGTGAAATGTAAAGTATAAATCGGAAAGACACAGTTCGTGGAAATGAAGTAATATCATTTTCAAAAAGCAGAATATTTCAACTTTGAAAATAAGTTAAATAAAAGAAACGAATGCTCGGCTGTTACCGTCGAAGCGAATTAAAATCATTTTCGCTTGTCTGTTCCCCTTTCCAAGCCTTTTGTTATTAAGGACGATGCCTTCTTAATGTCACTGATTAAACATTTTGTTAGCCTCTTACCCTCTAATCAATCTGGGTTGCCATCTTCTGAAAACCTCGGGAAATGTATTTCTATTGATTCAAAAAAATGTAATGTATTCATTTGAAGGATTTATAATAAATAATTACTTTTTGCAAGAAAACCTTAAAGTATTGCCAGAAAAATAATTTTTAACAACCACAGAATTTGCTTCATGTTTTATCCGATGATATCATAGTTAAAGAATTTATTTAAAAATTACTTTTAAAGAATGTTATGTGTTATGACAAAAAATGGCTTATAGTTCGAAACATTTGCTCAACATTTCATTTTGTTAGAGAAAATACTTCTCAGTTAAATCCTCTTAAGCAAATGGGATTTATCATTTAGTAGTAGAATAATAAAATATTATATAAATTAATTAATAAAAATAAAAACTAAATATTTTTATCTACCCCATTATTTACTGTTGAATTGTCTGTAGAATATTTCGGTCGCACTCGGACCCAAACAGGAAAGGTGCCGTACGGAATCATTCACTGTGTATTGTAACCGCTCGCGTTTACGACTTCTGCAAGTAGTGTAGTGTTTCAAAACATCTGATGGGATGTAACAAGAAGAAAAAGAACATTTGACACGTTGACTGTTTGGTTACGATGATGTATAGTTTTTGTATTATTTTTTATTAGGAGTAGGGCTAATTTTAATTTAAAAATAAATTTATTTTCATTTAATGTTATAAATGCTTGGATATATGTACAGTTTATACTCATCTTCAACATGTACACTTCTTAGTACATTATACATTTCTAGTATAGTGGAATATTGAGACACGAACTCACAAAAGGAGACATGAATAGAAAAACATTGTTTATTTACAGCATCATTGCAAAGTGCTTCCTTTATTCAATTTTTACAATAAATGCTCAAAATTGCAACACTAATATATGCCTGGCAGCGTCGAAAGAATGATTTGTAAACAATTCAAAAGATGCCAGGCATTTGCGCTTGCTTGCAGCAGCAATCAATAGTCGAACAACGAGGTCCTCAATTGAGTCAACTGGAGTTTCGTAAATGAAAATACAGTTACAAACATAGAATAAATATAAATAGAGAGAGAGAGAAAAGAATTCCTGATGATTAAATAAAGCAAGGCGCTTTTAAACAATAACAGTTTAATGACAAGTTAACAATTGAATGCAGACAGTTCGCCAAGAAGCCATTCATCCATGACTTCATGACTACAACAGCGATTATTTCGCTTAGTTGTCGATACACAAAGTATAATATACAGGATCATGATACTATTTATAATTCAAGAAAACTAATAAGTAAACAGGGGTTTCTTTATATATTGTAAATAGGAACTTCTTCATATATTGGGAATACCTTTACAGTTTTGTTGTACAATTTGCGTGTAGTAAATATTGTTGAAGATTTGGTTTGCAAAATGGTGGTGTTTCTAGTTCATTTCTTCTCAGTTCTCATTTGGATTTTTTTATCGATGTTGTATATCGATAACATCGATGTTATATCCTTATATATATATATATATATGTGTATATAAGCCTTTTATTTTGATAGTTTTCTTAAGTGTTTTTATTACTGTAGCTGTTCGTTTTAAAATGCTTTAATATTTAAAACTTTTTGAAAAACAACAATAAAATTTAAGTATTGGCGCTTTCCTTTGAGAACTTGCAAATATTCTTTTACTTAATTCTACGCTGAAAAAAAAATCATTAAACTTTGCATCCGGCCTTTTTATTAAAGTTAACACGTTTCATTTGTTTAGAATTTTTTAGGTTCCAACTTATTCATTTGTTCGTTACTTAATGGAGGCTTTTTACAAAGGCAAATTCGGATAATTGAATAATGTCGTGATAAGCGAAAGATTATGAACTTATTATTAACAATATTTTGTATTTTTTTGAGCTGCTAACAAGCAGATAAAATTAAAGGACTTCAGAATGTATGGCAATTATTTTTGAATGATTTAATTAATAAGGATGTTCTTACTCTTTATGTGTATTACGATGTGCTGTTCATCTGTGCTCCTATTAACAATTTGACAAACGTTCTTGGTATTCACGTATTAAGCTAATTTTATTTGACTATTTAAAAATTATATATTATATTTTATTTAAAAAAATATATATCGTTTAGTTTCCATGTTGAAACGTGTACCTCAAAAAGAAACTGTAAAGCAATAAAAATAATTTTAAAGTAAAATTTATTTTTCTAAAGGCATATAATAGTTTTTCTTTAGAATTTTGATATGCATGATAAAAACCTATTATAACATAATATCATGACATGATAAAAAAAAAATTCTAATACTATAATAGCATAAAACATCTCAGACCGTTTAAATTATAAAAGTTGAGGATAAAACTTCAAAAGCTGAATGACTCAATGATTTAAACATCTCTATTAAATCAAAATCGATCTATAAAATAATATTCACTTCACCAATATTTCCATGCGTCCTTAAGTCAGTTCCATCAAACTAAAGGAATACAGAAATAAAAGAAAATTCATTCACGATCCAAAGTGTTTACTAGCTGCAGCAACAAAAAATGAATATAACGCAACGTATACTTACAAAAATGGGTAAAGGGCAATCATTGCAAAAGTAAATAAAAAATACAGAGTAAAAAAAATAATTCCTCCGGAAAATAATAAGAAGAATAATATATAACATATATAAGAAAATAAAAATAAAATAATTAAGTCCATAAAAATGCAAGTATATCACAATGAAGTAAGTTTTATCAAGGAGTATATGTCATTAAGATATTACAATCTATGTCATTTTTCTGCCTGTTAGATGACAGAATAAAAGTAAAAATATATCCAGCAATATATTCTGCATATTATTATATAGACAGTATGTTCGTATACTGTTTTGACAAAATAAATACAGGGATGCTAGTACTCATCAAGCCGAACAACATTTACTATGGATACGATATTAGTATGTAGACATGTTATCCGTAAGCAGTTTTGACCAAATTGGAGGGTGATAGTACTCATCAAAGTAAACGTTATATATTATGAATTCGATATTAATATAAGAACAAGTCGTCTGTAAGCTGTTTTGACCAAATTAGAGGGATAATAGTACTCATCAAGGCAAATGTTATATATTAGGAATTCGATATTAATATATAGACAGGATGTCCATAAGCTGTTCTGAACAAATTAGAGGGGGTGATTGTACTCATCAAGACGAATGATATTTATTATGGAACCTAGGGTCGCATTTAACTCCGAGTGTCAAAAAACGAGTAATCTTTTTAGTTTCTTTTGTTCCTGAAAAATAGCACATCTCCAGAAAAATATCGCTAGGCATCTACAGAATACAAACTTCCAGTGAAGCATCATCGATAGTTGCAGCTGTTGGATTATCAGGGCTCAGCGGACGTTTGCTAAGCAAACATTATTCTTAAAAGGGGCATATCCTTAAAACTTTGAATTAATACTGTGGCGAATAGTTTAATATCATCTTATTAAGTCTTTCAAATACAGGAAAAACTCCTTTAATTTTGATTTTATTACACAAAAAAACAAAAAATATCTCATAAACAATAAAGGAAGTCAACAACTTTTCAAAGCAAGTAACTTTAATAGAATCAATAACATTTTTAAATAGCAATCTAACAAAAATTATTTATGATATAGAATATAAAACTTAATTTTCTCGATAAATTTTAAAGAAATTGAATTTTCTAATTATTTGCTTCATTTTAAAAACTAATGGTTAAAAACATAACAACTTTAATGTTTGTCATTAATTGTATCTTATTTTAAGTATTAGTTCTATAGAACTTGATTACTACGCTACACACGCTTCGCAGAGTTATATAATAGTTTAGTAAGGGTGGTCAAGAATAGATCCTTATCAAAAGATACAAGGGGGTACTTTCCTTTTCCTCAGAGAACTACAATTGAATGATGCTTGTAATTAGATATCCTTTTAAACCAGTATGTCCCAAAAGAAATATCCTCCCTGGTGAATGTTAAGTTACTCAGAGACTGTCCAAGTGCTGCCATGCGAACATTTGTATTTTATAGAGTAACTAATCCGAACTTAGGTGTAGCATGGAACACTAACATCTTAAACTTAGAATAAATTCATTTCAGGAAAATGCTTCATAGAGAATTATTATTTATTATAAAATAATAATTAGAAAGCACAATTTTCTATAAATGAAGAATAACTTTTTAGTACTTTTATTTTTATGGCTATCAAATATAAATTAAGTAATCCTTTTTGTCTATCAAAGGTTAATTTCACTTTGTTCTTTTCATTTCTTGAGAAATAAACAAGTTAAATTAACTAAAAATACTTGTTGTTACTAAAAAATCATTGCTATTTACCATTTTTAAACTGCAAATTAACCAAATCTGCAGTTATACCATAAAAATTAAATTTAACTAAATCGGTATCAACTATTTAATGAAGCAGGTAGTAACAAAATATTTAGCATCTGAAGACAAAAATGCCTTTTTAGAATTATTTCTATTTTTAGCTAATTAGCCTTTTTCTAATTAGATTATTTCTAGAATTATTTCTCTGAAAATCTCTAAAAGATTAAAAATACGTTTAGCTTTTTTCTTCAAATATGTGGTAAATCTTTTCCAAAAATGAAAATGAAATGTGGTAAACTATAAAATTCTCAAAGCAAGAAAACAAACAATTAGGTGGAATACTTCTTTAAATCGGATCTAATGACTCAAAAAATAGTTGAGAATTCTTGTGACAGAATAAAATATATCCTTACTTCGAATTTTAATTTTTACTAGAAATTTATTTAAATAAAAATACTAATAAACCAAAGTATTTATTTCCTAGTACTTAATAATGATTAAATACGCATTCCTAAATGCTTCTTTTTTATGATGATTCTTCTTATTTATTTATTAAAATATATCTTACTTATAACAATGATTTTTCTTGATTACTTTTAACAATATATCCTTGTACCAGATTTTGATTACAATGTAGTTGGAGCGCGTTTTGCGAAATGGAAACTGTAACATTAAAGCAATGTTTCAACTTCCCAAATTGATTTTTTTCCTTTATATTTTCTTTCAAATAATTAAGTACTTTTTAATGCTTGACAAATTTTCATTTGTAAAGTATTTTTTTTACTCTGTTTTTTTGTAATTTTCAGGAAAGCTTTCTATTTTTAAATATGACACATTAGTCTTTAAGTATGTTCAACTTTTTATCTCTATTTTATCATGAAAAGGAGAACATTAATGTTTCTGTCCTAATTAATAAATTAAACCTTTGCTAGAAAGTATAAATAAAAAAACAAAACTACTAATTAACAACAAATATACTACAAGCATGCTTTTGGTTATTAAATTACAAACCTCAAGTCAAATATTTACTGAACTCTAATTGATTTTTAAAAATACATAATAAATACTTATATAAGATATTCATATTCAAATCTTGTTATATAAATATTAACTTACATCAACATTATAATCTTGAAAAAGTACACATTTCTTTTAGTTTTCCGAAATATTCACCAAGGAAAAAAAATTTTCAAAATATTTCTGCAGAATTTTACAGCTAACAATAGGATTTTTCATGAACATTGTGATATAATTTACCTATGATAATACCTATATGTAACATAAATATCAAAAAGCATATGAAATTCTTGAACTTCTTTAAAAATAATTTACTCTTCATTAAACAAGCGCATTATAATTCAATTTTCTACTTTTATTTTCAAGGTTGTACTCCATATTTTTGCCGAATAAGATTTACAAAAAATAGTCTTTGATATAAAATTTAATTTCGTCAGTTAAAACGGTTGTCTGGATTCCACAAATGTGGCACGTAAGGTAAAAAAGATTTACATTTATTATTAGAAATGTAATTTCATTTTCCAAACTAAAATATCATTCCACTATAAAAAGTAAAACACTTATTAGTAACACTTAAGTTACACTTATCTTCCATACGTATATCACAAATAAATTGAAAAAAAATTCTTTTGGGAGAGATTGTCACTCTTATTAAGATTTCATAACTGTAGGCTTCCATATTTGTATGTGTTAAATTCTAAGCAGCACAATGCTGTACATGCAAGATTATTTGCCGAGGCTCACAAATCATAGGTTTTTTTTTTTTTATTATATGAAGGCTAAGATTAACGTAGCTAACATAAGAAATTCATTTTATGAATATGCATTAATTTTCAAAAGTGAAACAAATGCATTTTTTATTCCTTTTTCAACTTTCTACTTCAAATACATGTAAAATGTTTTGCTGACTTAGACGACTTTTTTTTTAATAATTTTTGAGAGATATATTCCATGAAATTATAACTTCCCTATTTATATTCTAAATAAAGTGTTTTCTTAATGTATCGTTTGCATCATATTAAACAACAAATTAAATAAACTTAATTTGCAACAAATTAAAACTTTCTTTGAACGAGTGAACTGAATATAGAAACCCTTTAAACTTAAGCCCTGAAACTTAATATAACTAATATATAACTAACTTAATATATAATAAACTTAATATAACTAATATAGCTTATATAACTAATGCTTTTAAAAAATCAAATAATTCCTATAGCACATATATTACGTTTTATAAAGAAAGAATTACTAAAGCATGCTACTTTGAGTAGGCTCTATTATTTGACCTTAGTTTGGCACCATGCAATATAATTAATTATATAATGTAGTTATTAGCCTGGGTATAATCACTTAAACCTGTTATTAAAATTTAGGAGCTAGAAAATACAGTATAGCATTGAAATTTAATTTTTAACAGCGATAACTAATTTAGTATATTACTGAATGAAAAAGTACAAATAAAACTACAGAAAATTAATTAAGTCGAAAATGTTAGTAAACTTTCATACAATACGACAAAATATTTTTAAAAATCAATAAAATACGAATGAAAAAATAAAAGTCTTGAGTTCCATAACATGGAAAAGTTGCAAATTGATATACACTGAAACCTGTTTTTATGGTGTCTTTTATGTGCAGTTTTTTTCGTGCGACTTTTTTTGTGTGGAACGTAAAAATAAATTCCATCCAATGCATATTATGAATAAAAAATAATTAAAAAATCTAATTTTAAAAGAAAACTACAGATGGCTGCCAAAATAGCATGCAAACTAAAATGAATCCAACAGATGGCCCACCAGATATTATATCATCCCATTCCCAAGAATTTTATTAGCTACGAGGTAGGATCTTCAAGTGACAAAAGGGATTTTGAGCCAGTTCTCCACAAGAATATCCGCATACTTGACTACGATGAATAGTTTGAACTGCACATTTTTTAATATATATTAATAAATAACACGTTTAAAAATATTCCGGTGAGTAAAATCCATTTTTTCTTGTTTGGAAAACCAATTTGTTAGCTACATCGTGAGGTTTTGATTTCGGTTTTTTTTATGTGGATTAATTTTTATATGGTTCCTATTTACCGAATATTTTTAATGTGAGGCAAGCAATATATTTTCTAACTACTTATGAAGTTTTATTATATTTTATGCGATCCCTATCCCTCGCACAAATATAAAAGTTTTGAATATATTACATTAAATACTATCCCTTTCCCAGTATTCATTCAGTACAGATCTTTTCTACAGTATGAGATTTGTTAGTTCATGTTATCAGATTTCAACGTTAATTATGTTTGAAAAGATTTGATCTTCTAATATAAAATATAAAAGTTTTGAATATATTACATTAAATACTATCCCTTTCCCAGTATTCATTCAGTACAGATCTTTTCTACAGTATGAGATTTGTTAGTTCATGTTATCAGATTTCAACGTTAATTATGTTTGAAAAGATTTGATCTTCAATATAAAATATAAAAGTTTTGAATATATTACATTAAATACTATCCCTTTCCCAGTATTCATTCAGTACAGATCTTTTCTACAGTATGAGATTTGTTAGTTCATGTTATCAGATTTCAACGTTAATTATGTTTGAAAAGATTATGTTTTTGAATAATTACATTAAATACTATCCCTTTCCCAGATTCATTCAGTACAGATCTTTTCTACAGTATGAGATTTGTTAGTATGTTAAACGTTAATTATGTTTGAAAAAGATTTGATCTTCTAATATAAAATATAAAAGTTTTGAATATATTACATTAAATACTATCCCTTTCCCAGTATTCATTCAGTACTCTTTTCTACAGTATGAGATTTGTTAGTTCATGTTATCAGATTTCAACGTTAATTATGTTTGAAAAAGATTTGATCTTCTAATATAAAATATAAAAGTTTTGAATCATTAAATACTATCCCTTTCCAGTACAGATCTTTTCCCCATGAGATTTGTTAGTTCATGTTATCAGATTTCAACAGTTTGAAAAAGATTTGATCTTCTAATATAAAATATAAAAGTTTTGAATATATTACAGTACAGATCTTTTCTACAGTATGAGATTTGTTAGTTCATGTTATCAGATTTCAACGTTAATTATGTTTGAAAAAGATTTGATCTTCTTGGAAAACAAAAATTGTATAGATTTTTATTTTAATATTTTGAAAGTGAGCTTGCTTGAAAACAAACCATCAATTACGATCAAAAAACAATCAATCAAACTATCAAATCATCAATTTCACTTTTCCGTCTCTCAATTGGTTAATTTCTTGACTATATTCAAGAAATTTTAGGTCTTGTTTTGTTTACATATTTTTTTACTCTGCTTTACTGTTGTTTGTTGTCTTTGTGATTTGTAATTGTTTCTATTTGTATTATAATAAATATATATAATCAGCCACTTTAAGTATGAGCCTCAAGTAATTAAGCCTAAAATTTTCTCATAGAAACATGAAGTATATGTTTTTATTGAATAGTGTTGATTATTTTTCTTGAAATTAAGTTTTTATAAGACAAATTTGAGGAATTTTAATTACAACTCATAAAGTTGAGCTCTTTTCGTATATAACTGAAGAAACTAACATTGCGAAAGATAATAAGAGTTAAAGATTCGTGAACTGCCAAAAAGACTGATCCTATTTGTGCATTCTTTAGTATATTACTCGAAATTTTGAAAGTTTTGCTATAATTTTTCACAGTTGGGAAAGAATTATTTCCAGATTTTAAAAGTGGTTACACAAGAAAAAAAAATCTACAGGGCTTGAGGGACTTCATAATAACATTGTATAAGAAGAAAGAGTCTCAATAGTAAATCTCAATCAGCAAAAGTCTTTCAAGAGTATAAAAGGATATCACAAGACATTTAAAAAATGTTTATAGTCTAATACAGCACACTCAAAACAAGTAAAAAACTGAGCAACAGTGCACATTCACGAATCACGAAAATTCAATTGTTGTAAGAAAATCTACATTAACTTCTCTAAAATTAAAGTCTGCTGTAGAAAAAAGATTTAATTGTCTTCATAACCCCATGTTGTCCTCATGATTCTATGGGATCATATAGCCACGTTTTGAAAGGATTTGCCTTGTTTTATGAAAGGGAGCATAAAAAAGGCACTAAAGAGAAAAGGCTAAAAAAATGTCATGAGAAAAGTTGAGACTCGACTTTGCAGAAGAATATGAAAAGCAGGATAAAAGTTTTTGGAATTGTGTTAGTTTTCTGAAGAAAATAAATTCAGCTTCTACGGATGTTGAATTTACGGAGATGAACACTAAAATGTTTGGAAAATCGAATCAAAGATTACGAAAGGAACTATAAGAGGGGGAAGAACTTTGAAAGAAACTTTACAAGAAGTACTTTGAGTGAGCATGTCAGCAGTTGAGACAAGTAATTTAGTAATCAACTACGAACTGATGAATCATTACAGCTATTTCAACATTTTGAAAGAAATATAACTCTATAGCTTCTGTAAATAGAGGAATGAAAAATTATACATTTTTCAACAAAATAATGATCCAAAACATATTGTTCGAGTTATACAGGAATAACAGCGTTACAATTCCCAAAAACAGTTCAAAACCCCTACTCCTTCATTCGACTTTAATTCAGTTTAACACTTAAAAATCACTTTGCTAAAGGCAAAAACAAGATTGAATCTTCCGAAAGATTAATTATTTTTGGTTTTGAAAAAGGTAAAAACTTATCATTTTTTTCTTCCTTATTTCTCTTTACAAACTTATTTTTGTGATATAAATTACATGTTATTTTAAAACAAGTTTTGGAAATTAAGTATTCGTTTATTTGTGACATTTTTTTTTTTTTTGTTTTAAAATTAAGTTTAAATTAGATTTTATTGAAATGTTATTTTAAAAACTATAGGATTGTAATCTCTTAAAAATAAGTTCCTAACAGCTCTGTATACTTACTTTTGTGACTGACTGTATACATAAAACATCCAAAAACTTAGACTTATGCACATTAACAGAAGTATTGTGGCATTTCTCTGCTTAAACATAACGAAGAAATCATGAATTGATAAAGTTATCTTAAAGAATTTCGATGAATTACCTTATAAAAATTGAAGTTAAAACACTTTTTTTCATTAAATGGTGAGAAAAAGACACCTTCAGGATTGCTACAACATGGCCGAGATCTCATTATCCAGTTTGCGATACATAGAATATGTCATAGAACTGCATATCCTTCTCGAAATAACTTTTAGAAGTCATTATTTTCGTGACTTTCGCATAGATCCGGGGAAGGGAAAAAGTTCTGAACAAGGCAATAAGTACCAATTATATTATCCAACCATTTATCTATGGAAGGGTAAATGATAGACCAATTGGATCTATCTGGTTTATGCTTTGATTTTTAAGTATTCTTTGACATTTGAAAGATGACATTGATCGAAACGGTATTGATCCATTAGCTTCTCAAAATATTACGTATTTTTCATATAATAAAGGAACTTTTCAAAAAAGCATGTCTTTCATGGTGATAGAAATGTACACTTGATGGGAATTTTAATCATAACAGATATTTTCATAAAAGTAATATCAATAAAATTTTCAAAAATACTTCATAAACCAAACGAAATAATGTAAGTTAATATTAAGGATACTCTTCAAAGTAGATGAAATTTTCCAATGTTGCCTTTTGCTTAGATCAAAAACCATTCAGTTCCATGACATCAATACAAATGCATCAGTAACTTAATAATCCTGAGTTCCATAATTCATAATTAGAAGTCATCGCAGAAATTCACCATCCTTGTAAACCTGCGGAGCATCCTGTATAGATTACTGACTGACACGTGTTTCTGAATAGCCTCTCCTCGATTCGAGAACCGAGTTAATATGGTTGTACAATGAATATGCATCAAGCAGCTATCACATTCTACATCTGCAATACCATGTTAAGGATGTTTCATGAATCGTCATTGATTTATGATTATAGCGGAATACGATAGTTTGAATGAAGATGAAGGCAAATTTGATTCCACAACTTTTATTGTATTCTGCGCCCATTCAATCACTCTCAACAAAAGTATTTCAGTCTTCACAGAATGAAAACCACCAGAATACTTTGTTTCCCTTGCCATACTTTTATTCACAGGTTTATCATCATTAATTATTCCATCTGCATTGTATACTTGTTTCACTTATGCTTATGTTAGTTACACAGTAATTATGTAATTTCATAGTTACTGTTATGATAGTTACCATTGCGGTGTTTTCTCTGCATTATAACTCTTTGCACTCATGTAATTCTGTAATTGCAAGTTTTTCTATTTTTGTTATTACTTCTTCCGACCCCCCTCTCTCTCTCTCTCTAACATTAATAACTTGTAATGGTCTACATAATCCTGGTTTAAAGTAAAGTTTACATTATAAGAAAGACTTATTTTTACTTCGTTAATAAGATAAAAATATCGTTAATAAGTTTCAGTAGTTTTCCGTAATTAGATGAAGTATTTCTAGAATTGTATTTTCTATAATTAGATTAGCCCAACGCACATGAATTTCTTTGTCATATATAATTGTAATGACTCAAAAATGTACTATGCAAATCAATTTGCTGTTTTATCACTCCTACAACTGACTGTGTTAGACTCATTCAACTGTTCCTAAAGATAATGTTAGAAAGTTTTTAAAAAATTTGTTAAAAAATAGATTTTTAAACAGATAGGATTTGCATCACTTCCTCACTTAACATCCAAAGACATGTAGTCAGTACCGACTCCTTAACTATCTTGCCGTTGTTTGCCTCCTGTTGATGTTCCTTATCCAGAGTATTATCTCCCGTTGACACTTCCCCTCTTATTTGATTGACTTTTTGGTGTTGGTGGCCTTCCGGTCTTCTGAAATTGTTCAAAACTTGTAGACAAGTTTTTCAGGTGATTTTTCCGAAAAAAACGAGATAATCTTTCCATTAAATTAGTAAAAGAAGAGCTTTTCTTGTATAAACTGTATATACCGAGTTTCCAAATTATTACGACCACTTAAATTTTTTTTATGGAGAATTGTGCATTTTTTTTTTTTTATATTTACACTATGCGTAGAAAATAAATGCAAAATTGTAATGATAGCTTCCTAATCCTTCTGAAAATGTGCAATCTTAAATGAAATTTCTTTTAGATAAACAATAACAATGAGATCAATGTAAATTCTTAATGCTTTTTTTATTGATTATCACAAAAGTGTGCTTGTATTTTTTAATGCTTATTCAAGTATTAGTAATAATTTTTAAACCTTCAATGTAATATAGTTGTATAAGAGGCTTTTATAAAATGAAAATTCTCTAATTATATACAAAAATGCAATTATTCTGATGAATTGAAAAGTAGAAAAGTACAAAAATTGTTTTTCCACTTAACATTGTTACTTTTCATTAAATATTTATTTTAAATCTTGCTCTTTTTTTTTTTTTTATAAATACCAGAAGTTAGCTTAAAATTAAAATGGTAGTTTTCTTCTATAGGTCATTTGCTTCAATTCAAGTGGAACAATTGTAAAGTTTTCTATAGAAATAATATGCAAATATTATAATTTAGCCACTCAGTAAAACATCTTTTTTTCCCTTTTCCACATTTGGATGAGGAATAGATTCTTCCAAGAATTATCTGAAAGTTATGCAAGAATAAATTCATTTTTTTTCCTTTTCCAATGGAAAATAATTTTATCGTTTCCATTTGCCCCGAAGTATTCATTTTTTTTATGCGCTGCGTAAGCAGTTTTTATTTCCCTTCCACTACCTCACACATTAAAAATGGAATTTTCAGAAAAAAAGATTTGCAATATTTTGCATTCGATTTCTGATATGAACTCTGGGTCTTTTTTTTATGTGCTAGGGGATTAACTAGAAGGTTGTTTATTTCAATAAATTCACTAAATTTCGGAAATGTTTGCAGGAAATGTCGGAATTGCAGCTCAAGTGTCCGTCATCTGAATGCTACTTTTATATTCTAAATACAGTTTGCTAACATTTCGAAGTGTAAGCTTTGATAGTTTTGTCTACTTCCATTACTAGTAATAGAGAAAATTCCTGTTTCACAGTTCAAAAAAGGAATGTTGTAGTGAATATAGAGTACATTTTATAATTGATATAAAAAATACACAATGCAAGATTTATTTTCTCTGTCAATTCACAACATATGTAATATAATTCTAAAGTAAGTATAGAAAACCTATTAATTCAACACATGAAATACATCATGGTTATGTATAGTTGGTGGTTATGTCTACTTCCATTACTGGTAATAGAGAAAATTCCTGTTTCACAATTCAAAAAAGGAAAGTTTTAGGAAATATAGAGGCAAACCTTTTTGTAATTGATAAAAATAATAAACTATGCAAGATTTATTTTCTCTGTAAATTCACAACATATGTAATATAATTCTAAAGTAAGCATAGAAAACGTATCAATTGCAACACCTGAAATGCATTATTCTTCTTTTTTCTTTTTATAAAAATACGAAAATAGGTAGCCACTGAAATACATTTATTCAAAATCAGAGAAAGGAACTGTATTTTTTATGTATGTAAATTTGTCAAAAATTGCACGATAAGATTCTAAAATAGCAAATATCTGCAGTTTACAAAGTTTCGATTAATTGCAATAAAAACCAGAAATAATTAACATTAATTATTTAAAACACTTTATATAGTCAATAAAAAATTAAAGCATTTTTCATATTTTTTTTTTTTTAAATTACTTGACGAATCGTGCTTGTCAAAGGAAGACATCTACTTTCCCATTCATAAGAGAAATAGAAAATTAATTCGATTCATCTCCATATCTTTTAATTTCAATGAAAAATTAAATAAATATACTTTCCTGCTTTCTAAAAATCCTTCTAGGAAGCAACTTTTGCCCTCCACTCAGAATCTCGAGTATTTCTGGAAAGCTACTCTTGTGAGTTCAATCTGTCACAGTACCGAAGACAAAAGAAAATATCACTGGCATGCACTCCACACTCCATTTGGTAAACGAGGAGTACAAAAAGTGATGAGACTTCGAAAACAAAAGCGTTGATGCTACATTTTTGCTTTTTTTCCGCTAAATACCGCACTCTAAAGAAGCCTTGGCTCCAGATAATCTTTTTTACCCCATATGCCAGTGATTGACAGCTCAAGCCCTAATCAGAACGGTAGAATGATTGGGTCGTTTCTTCCTTTGCTAGTTAGTCACGTTTTTCCTCAACCAAAGAATGTTCTTTTGAATAAATCTTTTGACGTGATGTATCTTTACGATCTATTTGGTTAGCAATGAAATTCTAAAAGGGTCTACTCTCCCTTTATTCAGGGGACATTTTTGTTTTTCGCCATTTTCTTGTCAAAGGAAAATCGTGCTCATATTTTTTCAATTTTTCTAGAAGTTGAGTGGACGAAATTTTTATTTTTCGAAACAATCTAAAACTTTAATTAACTTAATTAACAAACTTT